>CAKALG010008412.1:2305-12345 GCA_916700815.1 Helicolenus hilgendorfi
AGCACACAAAGCATTCGGAAAGTTCTGACAAAATGTTTCCAATAACAGACAGGTGGGACGTGCACCAATTATCTATATCGGTAGATATATAGATAGATAGATAGATAGATAGATAGATATATAGATAGATAGATAGATAGATAGATATATAGATAGATAGATATTTTGAAGCCTCGAATTCTGCATGTTGGCCGTCGATATTTTCGTTATTTGCAACCAGCTATGAAAAGGTGGATCTAAGTACAACTAAACGCTGAATAGGACATTTTTAAGTGACCAAAATGGTTAGAATTACTTTCATGAACTGAAAACACACTGTGAGAGGGTTAAATTTGTAAAACAAAAATGCGGACAACTCCCAGACTGGACAACGCTGTGGTAGAGACATGTCAATCACAAGGTAGCCACGCCCTAAAGCATCCCCTGCTTTATGGTCTATTTGACTCTAAATGGGACCATAATTTACTAAATGAACATCATGCTGTATTGAAGAAGACTTGAAACTAGTGATTGAGACCATAAACTTATGTTTACAATGTTAACTGAGGTAATAAATCAAGTGAGAAGTAGGGTCATTTTGTCATAGACTTCTATACAATCAGACTTCTTTTTGCAACCATAGGAGTCGCCCCCTGCTGGCCATTAGACAGAATGCAAGTTTAAGACACTTCAGCATTGGCTTCACTTTTCAGACCAGCAGGTCTGTGTGCTACTGAGGGTCAATAGTCGGTATTCCAAACAAACATACCAGCACTCCTTCAAGTAGAAGAGAACTAAGCAGTGAAATCAGCTGCAGAAGTGATCAGCTGGATGAAAACCTGCAGACTGAAAACTCTTGATGGAAAAATGGCCCTAAAGCCACACAAAAAGTCAGAGACTGAGCTTTTAGAAACCTCACCGCAACCGGATGTTGCTGCTTTGATGTAAGCCAATAAGATGACAGAATAATTGACAGTGCTGTGGCAGCTTTACTTTCCAATGACAACAAGGCTGAAACCATCTTCCGTGAACTGCGTAAGGAAATGGACACAGTCTGCTCTGAGAACAATAGACTGTTTTCAACAGGAGAAGCAGCTTCCATGTTGGTAAAATGCCTTGAGGATGAAATCAACTCTGATTGGGACTCACAAGTAACAGCTCTCGGCTCTCCAGCATGTACAAACAGAAACAGGATGTTTTCACAAAGTAAACATGAGGATGTGTCAGACGGTCCATCCCCGACGAGTTGCTGTATACAAAAATACAGACGTACACCTCAATGACTAATTAAGGACGGACTAGATTTAGCCTGCATGGATGTTGTGTGCTTCTGGTGAGGATGGTAATGTGGTAAACCTTCTATCTGGTAGAACAGCAAACAGGATTATTGCAAATAGCATTTATTGATCCACGCGTGAGAAGAGTGGGGGAGATGAGAAGGGATTATATGAGACGAGGTTAAAGGTCAACTCAACTGGGTTTTGAAGGCCAATACTGATACCTATATTTTTCACTGACTTTAACATTTATGATGTTTGTGCCACAAAAAATAACAAGTATTCAGGTTTCGCTATAACTTATTTTTTTTCAGAGCTGGCAAGCTTCTAAAACAGCATTTAGACCACAACATGACACTAAAACTCCCTTTAAAACTAGACAAAATAATAATAATGTTAATAGCTCCTTAAGGTACAGTAGCTGACATATGATGTTTAACCATAGACTGTATATAAGAAGTGTACGTAGTCACTGTGACGTCACCCATTTGTTTGTGGACTGCCATCAAAGAACGTACAGTATATTGCCAAGAAGTCAATTGTTCGTTCCATTGCAACATCAGCACCCAGCAGCAGAGCTACGCTTCCGTCATTATGGACTGAAAGCGACAACCAGACAGCAGCAAAACGTCTGCCTAAAAAGTGCCGTACAAAAGTAAAACAATATTCTTCTAATAAAATATTATAAATGTAATAAGCGTTTTCATTCCAAAATGGTGACAGCGGCTGTTGTCAAAAAAAACACCAGCGTTTCGTCTCTTTGCTGCTGTTTTGACGCCTTGAGTTCGTCATTTCGGCCGTCACCATCTTGGTTTTTTTACAACCAGAAGTGACACAAGAGGGTGGAGCTAGGTACAACTGAATGCTGAATAAGACGTTTTTAGGCAACCAAAATGTTACAATTAACTTTCATGAACTGAAAACACGCTGTGCAAGGGTTAAAGTTCTAAAACGAAAACACGGACAACTCCCAGACCGGACACCGCCGTGGTAGCGTCTTGTCAATCACAAGGTAGCCACGCCCTAAAGCATCCCCCGCTTTATGGTCTATTTGACTCTAAACCGGACCATAATTTACAAAATGAACATCATGTTGTATTAAAGAAGACTTGAAACTAGCGATTGAGATAATAAACTCATGTTTACAATGTTTACTGAGGTAAAAAATCAAGTGAGAAGTAGGGTCATTTTCTCATAGACTTCTATACAATCAGACTTCTTTTTGCAACCAGAGGAGTCACCCCCTGCTGGCTGTTAGAAAGAATGCAGGTTTAAGACACTTCCTCATTGACTTCACTTTTCAGACCCAGAGGTTTCTTCCACCTGTGTTTAACCACAATGTGGTCTAATTGACACATCGCTCTAATGAGTAAAAGAGACTGTGTAGAGGAAGCAAAGAGAAGATGAGTGGAAGGAGGCAAGGAGGATAGAGAAAGAGAAAGTACAGGAGAGTTAATCCTCGGATAAAGACAAAGAGCGTTGAATAAAAGGGGAAGCAGGTGTGTGAAGACAGAATCAGATGAGTTTCCTCATGTTGACGACAGCCACTCAGATCCAAATGTCAAACGATGCTACTACCCAGATCTTATTTCATACCTCAAACACACCCACAGGTTTGTTCGCTTTAGGACCCAGTGAGGACAAAATGCATTGCTTAGCCCTTAACATTAAACACTCACAACTATGGTACTGATGCTGTGTTAAACCACCAAATACGAAGGATACTCCTAAATTAAAAATACAATAACCTTCTGACAAATTGAGCGCTGAATTGGTGAAAAAACTGCAACAGATTTGATTTAAAATGTTGGTTTCTCAGTTGCTATTACAAGCAGAGATATGTATGCACACAACAACAATCCACACCGCTGAAAGGCTGCAGACAGATTCCATTTCTTTCACATCTTAAACGTCACTTTACAGCAGTAATGGACACATTGGAGGGCCCTTTGCCTTGGCTCATCACAACAAATAGCTAAGTTGCCCTTCAAAGATCAAGTGCAAATAGGAGGAACATATAAGATATCAGTCACAGTAACAGTCCATCCTGGTTATTTGCAATATCAAACAGGTGTTTGTGATGATACCAGCAGCTGGTTTAAAGGCTTGAGATCAGGTAGGTGTTTTTGGATAATATTTTGTGGTGCACAGCAAGTGAAGAATTTCATGTTTAAGGAAACAACAACAACAGCTTGTTTGGAATAAGAAGTGGTAAGCTAGCATGAGCAGCGATTGCAAACATTGATGAACAGAGAAAGGAAAATACAGCAGAAAAAAAGAAAATCCAAGGAAGAAGTTGACAGGTGATCTTTGGAGAGGGCAGTGCAGAAAACATCACAACAATGTCAGCTTAAAGGAAACACAATAAAACGAGAGTCTGCAGTCATGTTAGCAGCTCTGGGAAGCTTCGACACAGTGGTGCTTTGAGCTAAATGCTAACGTCAGCATTCAAACACAATGATGACAATGTTGATGTATATTGTTTACCATTGTTGTTGTTTACCATTTTAATTTAATTTTTAAACAATTATTTGATTTTTAATTAAAAACAAAGTAAGCCTCTAGCTGAGGCTGATGGGAATGTTTTCGTGGAGATTTGGTCATAAACCAAACTAACTAATCTTAACAAAGTACTTATTTTAACCCAAACCATGAGCTTTCCCGGAACCTAATCAAGTGGTTTGTGTGCCATAAACCTAACCAAACCAAACCTTAAAGGTACAGTTTGTAGGATTTGGTGGCATTTAGTGGTGTGGTTGCAAATTGCAACCAACTGAATACCCCTCCACTCACTCCTCCCTTTCCAAGACTGCGGTAACGTAAGCCGCCAAGTGCAAAACCGTGGTAACGTCGTTCGACTTGCTCAGAGGCCGTCGTTATCGTAATAACACTACTTTAGGAGCAACGGAAGTCAGTCCCTCTCTAGAGCCAGAGTTTAGTTTGTCCATTCTGGGCTGCTGTAGAAACATGGCGGAGCAACATGGCGGACACCGCGAAGAGGACCCGCTCCCTATGTAGATATGAAGGACTCTAAGCTAACGAACACAACAATTCTTAGTTTCAGGTGATTATACACTGATGAACACATAGTTATAAATATTATATTCTATTTCTGCTAATAGATCCCCAAATGTAACACAGTGTTCCTTTAACCATCGCATTGTCACACCACAAAATAACAGATTTATTTGCCAACACTGATTTGTAAAGGTTTAGGAGGGCACAGACGATAGTGGCGTCAGATCAGAAAACGCTTACGTGTGTGTTGTTCTAGAGGGTCTGGACAACAATGTAGCCTATTTTGACGTTTAATTTGTAGGACTTGTTATCTGGGAACCACGAATGTCTGTACAAAACTTTGTGGCAATCCATCAAGTAGATGTTGGGATATTTCACAGCATAGGTGAAAACTTTGACTTTCTTGTGGCGCTAGAGGAAAAGTCAGGGGATCACCAAAGTTATTACGCCTCATCCTCAGGGGACCATAAATGTTTGTACCAAATTTCATGGCAATCCATCACGTAGTTGTTGAGATGCTTCAGTCTGGACGAAAGTCTGACATTGCCATCCTCTGGAGCCATGCTGATAGGGTGGCAAATAAAAAAAAAAATCTTTAGGATTGCCACTTTAAGCCAAACAATCTGAGGGATCAAATATGTACAGTATAAAGCATTATTTTTCTAATTTTTTTGTTTTGAGTTTCTAAGCGCATTTGACCCTGAACATGACTTATTAGTTGGCACACAAGCACTGGCAACAGTAGTAAAAAGGCCATAATGTGCAGGGGGCTGCTCTGTACTGTGAATATGGATGCAATGCATCAGGCAGCGCTGAAGCATAACCGAGATTTTACAGCTGTAATCAAACATGTAGCAGTCAGCCTGGGAATGATGGGAATTTTAATTTCTCAGCATCTGCAAAGAAAAATACTCCCACATCTTAGCAGAGAAACACGATGTACTGTAAAGGTATATAGATTTTTCTCTTCAAGTAATCTTACAAAGTGATCCTCAGAGAAGGAGAGGGAGGTTGAATCACCTCTTTACAAATAATATATTTTCATAAAAGTGTCTGTAATTATACAGGTGGGATCCTACTAAAGATGTATGTTTCATATATTACATTTACATCTAGTGGAAGAACAGAATGATAATGCAAAGAAGAAATAAAGGATGCGTCTTTTGGCTTTAGGCATTTGATCCTTTGAATAAAGAACAGGGAGAATTAGGTTTTTATGTTTCCTACAAACTCTGGCTGCCTTTGCTTCGACTGTGGCACGCTCTGTGATTACACACAAAACATTAGTGGGGTAAGAAGCGAAGGTGAGAAAAGATTGAAATAGGCGAGAGAGAAAAAAACAGAGCAGAAAACGAATAGTGCAAGGCAGAATTGAACACAACAGAAGAGAACAGGCTGCAATAGAAAAATACGTAATATGAAAAGGCCCTTGATGATATTCCCACTCTATCTGCCTGTCAGTGGGACTTCATTGATATTCAGGGTAGCGCTCCCCTTCTAGCAGCACATATCAAAAGGCAGTGTTATGATCAATAAATATGCCATGGGAATCAAAGCTTTTTTCTTTGATAGCATTGGTCATTTGCCCAGAAACTGTTTGGAAGTGGGAGCCAGCTTTGAAGGCAGTCTGGTGTGAGTCACTGGTTACATTTACAAGAGAGCAGAAAATCTGATTTTTAACCTTTTGTGGGTCAGCTGATCCTCTTTACGCCGTCTCAACCGCCGAGAACGAGAGGTCGGGCAGCTCATTCTCACTTAGACAGCCTTGAAAAGAACTGTTGTAAAAAACACAAGTTGGGATTGATTGTAAAAAAATGTCTATAAACAGCTTGAACCCTTCGACTTTTTGATTTATAATACTGCAGTAATAACAGATTGTGTGACGTATCGGAGTTAACCGGTGGGTTTAGGACTGATTGAATGTTTGGAGCTGCTTGAAACTGGTTTATATAAAATCTCTGAGCAAAGTGTGAGCAATGAAAATATTTCCTGGATCAGTGCTGCGTCACACTCAGGTAAAACAACACGTATCAGCAAAAACGATCTACGAAGTATCTTAAAAATCGAATAACACAGTTATATCAGGTTCTGTGTGACAATGCAGTTGTGCTCACAGACTGCTCTGAATGCTATTCTTTGGTGGAGCATTTAAATGGAAAGCTGAGGAAGATTGCGTGATATGATTGAAAGTTCTAACAAAACAAACAAAGTCAAACAGACCACATTGTCAGTGTACACAAACAAGATTTTCAGAGTTTACGGGAATAAATGGAAGCAAATGGCTACCTCCAAGGTCGTTCAACATCTGTAATTTGTGATTTTTTTGGTTTGTTTTTGATGTATTTTATACACGATTTATAGCAGACAGAACCTACCAAAATGAAAAATAAATAAATATGCCATCAAATGTACCAAAAATAGTATCAAAATAAATATAGACATTAATTGATTGATAAAATGTGACATAAATTGATATTTCTGTTTTAATTTACTTCTTTATATATTCACCTTTGCATCAATTCCATCAATCTATCTACTCTTCTATTTAATTTTCTCTTTTATTATTATTTTTTTATTAACTTTTAAATATATTTATTTTTGCATTTATTTAAAATTGATTTTAAAATTAACTAATTTATTTTTGCTTTTATTTAAAATGTATTTTTAAATGTATTTATTCATTATTAAATTGTATGTACTGTATTTATTTAATTCTGCATGCAAAAATAAATAAATAAAAGAGAAAATTACATAGAGGAGATAGATAGAGGAATTAACATACAAGTGAATAAATAAAGAAGCAAATTAAAACAGAAATATCAATTTTGTGTCACATTTATCAATTAATTAATGCCTACATTTATTTTAATATTAGTTTTGGTACTTTTAATGGCATACTTATTGTCAATTATTTATTTTTTATTTTGGCACGTTCCATCCTCTATAGATTCATAGTTAATGGGCTAAAAGATACAAAACCACAGAAATCATCCTCCGATACATCTATCCATCACCATCACTTATCCTCATCGAGCTCACTGTGACTAAGCAAAGCAGCCCAGATGTCCCTCTACTGCGTCACGTCCTGCAGCTCCTCCAAGGGCATCCTGAGAGGATACTCTGGGTTGAGCCCAAAATCTCTTCCCAGTTAAACCTGATAGGGTCCATCCTGATTGGATGTCCAATCTACAGTACATACACTGGTTCTTTTCAGTTGTTCTGAGTCACTAATCCTGTCTCTAAGGGTGACCCCAGCCTACGGGGAAGCTCATTTCGGCAGTATGGTCCTTTAAAGCCCAAAATAAAGTGTTGTTTGCAACTCCATGGGTGATTCATTACCTCCACCATGGAGGTTATGTTTTCAGTTTGGTTTGTTGGTTTCTCTTTTTGTCAGGATTACAGAAAAACTACTGGCCTGATTCTCAAGAAACTTAGTGGTGGAAGGGTGTAGCGTGGGACACAGAAGAACACATTCAATTTTGGGGCGGAGCCCAATCATGTGGCGGATCAACCTGATCTCATGGGAAAGCAAATAAATAGCACGACATTACAAGAACATGAGGTGTCATGAGAACGCATTATAGCCTTTTCATGTGTACGTTTTTTGCCACACAACAAAACTACGGTAACGACTGCAGTTAGGTACAGGCATCAAAAACAGGCTTAGCAGGGAATTCCAGACGTAACTCTCCCCGGCAACGTTTTCCAGCTCTTCCTGGGGGACCCCAAGGTGTTCCCAGGCCAGACGAGATGTATAATCTCTCCAGCGTGTTCTGGGTCTACCCCGGGGCCTCTTACCAGTTGTAAGTGCCCAGAAAACCTCTAAAGGAAGGCATCCAGGACGCATTCTGACCAGCTGGCCCCTTTCGATGCAAAGGAGCAGCGGCTCTACTCCGAGCTCCCGGACCTTGTATCCGCGATCTCATTCTTTCGGTCACTACCTAAGCTCCACTTAGTTAGGTTTAGGAAAAACATCATGGTTGGGCTTCAAATAAGTACATAAACTAAGTAAAATATGTACGGAAACAATGTAATAGAAGTACGGAAAACACGTCACCAACGTCGGGTAACTTCAAAATAACACAAACATGGTTTCCTGGTTGAAAGTCCTGTGTTTGTTGAACCCGTCCACCTCCCCTCCCGCCCACCGTCTTTCTCGCTTTTTATTCTACGTCACTGGCTCTGAGCGCAGCATATTTACATGGATGCGTTTACATTGCAGTCAGTACAGACTACATGGCATACAAATGACACACCAGAAGCATTCATATGCCTTTCAGTGCGTCCGGGCTAAGTGGTTAATGCATTATTTTTCACTTATGGAAACGGCCTTGACGGAGTTCTGAGCTCTCCGATTACCTTTCTCGTTTATAAATTATGCACTCTTCCTAACTCAGCTTTGTGATACTATCTTGAATGAAAGCTCTTCTGCATTAGACATATGGTGCCTTCAAATGAGGTCGTGTTTACCGTGTTTATGAGAAGAATCCATATGAACGCCCCCCTCTTGTGGTATTCACAACCTCGTAAGTGGAAAGTTTATGTCTTGTGACGTGTTTGTTGACGTTGTCAGAAATGGCAGAGGCCATGGAAGCTCATTTTTGGTACATAATAAGTTAATATACTGTATTGTAATTTTAGTTGTATATTGTTTTTCTTCAAAATGTTATAATATGTCTGAGGAAAATGTTGACCACTTGAACGCCAAGCATATTGTGTACACAACTTCCCATGTTGTAAACACGAGCTCATGAGTTTCATCTGAAAGCACCAATAGTCCCTCTGCCTTTATATATATCCATTACATTGTCTTCTTGGAAACCCAGTGCCCTCCTCCACCTTTTCCTCACAGATGAGCTTTCATCGCAAGCAAGAAAAATAAAACATGAAAACTGCAATTACGTATTGTTTTTTCACTGCTGAGTCGTATTAAACGCCTGCTGATGTCCATTTCTCAAGAGGCGATCAGTCCCAACGGCCGCCCGGCTGCTCATCACACTTCTATTAACACTGGAGCCAAAATGCTGCTGCAATTACTATCACTGTCATGGCAGACAGTGGCACACTCCTGGTGATTAGAGTCTCATGGAAATGCAGACACACACACACACACACACAGACACACACACACAATTGGTAGTTGTAACTTGGCTAAGTGGATGCTCCATCGCTGTGCTACACTCAGCCACCTGCTGCCGCGTCCGTACCTTCGCTTCAGGCAGGAACATAACAGCGCCTGAGACATTAGACATTAGTCATTAATTGAGCTTAATTGTCTCATTGTTTAATTGTCTGAGACCATCCTAATGATTATGCCAAACTCAAGTGCACTAAACACCTGGCTGCAATACACGTGAAGAGTTTCTTAAGCTAAGGGTGGGGACTGGAAATGGTTCAAGGGCGCTCCTCTGCTGGGTCCAGGTGTGACGAGCGTAGGTAACTTTTAATGAGCCCGGTACAAGGGCCGGAACTTAAACTTTATAAACACATTTTCAGAGCTAATGGAAAGCCGGTGTGTTTATCACTATCCTTATATACAGTTCTGCAAAGTGAGGTTATTTAGGGTGAATTTATGGTTAAAATTAGAATCAGGATTTAGGACTAAAGACAGGCACCGTTATTGTCCTCACAACCATAGTAATACATGTGTGTTTGTGCCTGGAGCAAAACTCCAATTACCACAACTATGACATACTTGTTTGGCAGGACAGTGACAGCTGGCTAAAATCTCCAGGATTTATTGGGTAAGTGTGCACAGACACATTC
>CAKALG010008418.1:0-13118 GCA_916700815.1 Helicolenus hilgendorfi
GCAGAGACTCTGGTCCTGGAGACCAAAGCTACGGTCTCCCCTGCGTCCTCCGACCGCGGCCAACACTGTTTAACAGACGGGCTTCACTAGATACAACCAAGAGGGTTTGGTGCTTCACTGGAGTTTATGTTGGAGTCTGAGTCTGAACAGCGTAGACACACGCGAGTGCGCATGAGACACCGACCAGCAATGATTTATACGGGGAAGAGGTTACAAACAGTCCCTTTAAATATAAATTCACCCCTCTACAGTTGTTATGAACGGAGAAATTGGCTACAGAGACCCAAAGCGTGTTTTGTACCAGGCTGTAGTCATGTTTATTTCTGCTGTAAAGTCAGGCGTTTTAACATGGAGGTCTGTGGGGATTGACTCGCCTTTGGAGCCTCAAGTGGCCATCTGAGGAACTGCAGTTTGTGGTACTTCATTTTTCAGCCGTGGAGGCTGCAGCCTGGATGGACCGTGTTTGTTAAGGTCCTTTAAATAACCCGACAGTTTATAAACTAGTTTAATCAGCTCAACCTCAACAAATGCTTCTATTTGAAACCATCAATAACACTAATAATCACTAATGTAATGTATTTAACACCCTTAAAGAGAGTATTCTGAACACTTGTGGTGCATTTGTGCTGTAACTAAATTTGAATGGTGGAGTATTGTTACATTGTGATATAATTATACTTCTATCTGAGTACTTCTTCACTGTGGTTGTGTTCAGACAGCTTTCAAACTTTGGCTTCTTTTGTTGATGTTCTGTAGAATATTTCTCAAAGTAATCTACCCAATAAAGTCTTATCTTGTGCTGATACTCGGGTATCGTATCAGCACTTTCACTGACATTCAAACAGCCCTAGTCCTAGTCCCATATCTGTCTGACCTCCAGTACATTCCCATCATGTCTGGTTGTTTTTCAGATTAGAATATCAAGCCAAAACTATCATGGAGGCTATTTCCTCTAAACTATTCTCCTTGACTGTGATGTGTCTGTGAGCTGCTTCAGCAGCGCTGCTCAATTTCACAGTTTGTTTGTTCTCGTTCACTCCAAACATTTGTCTTCATCTTGTTTTTCCTGGAAGAGTTCATCCTCCGACGCTCCAGATCATCTCTGTGTACATGCTGACTCGCTCTTTTAGTTTTTTACTTGTTCTTGTTTGTTTCAGACTATCAGGAGGAGGTCTGTGAGCCGACACACACACACACACACACACACACACACACACACACACACACACACACACACATCCCGTTGTTTAGATTTTTGTACCACAGGGACCCTGGAGACCGGGGCAAGATTGAGGTCTGCGGTGCCAAGAACCATGAAACACAATAGTCTGCCCCCCATCACTCCTTCCCAAACTGAACAATAGACATTCCTGGCATTCCTCAAGACCTCTTCCTCACACACACACACACACACACACACACACACACACATATACTGTATATGTCTACACCATCCTGGGTCTGATTAGGGTCCTGACTGTAAGTGATTTGGGTTGTGATGCTGTTGGGATGAATTATTGACACTGGGGATAGAAAAGAATAATGAACAGGATGAACAGACTAGTGGGGGGGGGGGTGTGGTCGCCTAAGGGATGAAGAAGTGAGTTTATGAGGTTGGCAGTTCATTTGGGTTGGGGGGGGGGCAGTAAAAGTTGATTAAGGTTACATTTGAGTTTTTTAGTCTCCCACGATTCTGAAATAATTCATACAACATCTCTTCCTGCTAAATATGCTATGATATCTGTAAATCTGCATCCATTCTCCGTGTCTACTAACCATGATGGGACCTCTTCAAGGAATTTTAGATTTAATAATGTCCCGGGGAGGAGGGAGCTTACCATGACTCAAACTGTATGCAACAGAACTACCAGATAAGTTAGTAAACCAGGTTGTTCTCATACACCACTCATATATAAACCTACGAAAAGTAATGCACTGTAAATCATGTATATCCCACAAAATCAGTTTGTATGTAATCCACTTAATCGTGAACCAGGAAGTATAAACAGCAGCAAACGCCACGTCAAAACACACTGGACTTTCACCCAGGAGACAGCGTTCGTACCCCGTCTGAAAACATAAGTCAACGTTGATTTATGTGTCAGGTAACTTCTGTACTTAAGTAACGGCACTTCCGTAGTTATTATAACCCAGACCACCATCTTTTCCGAAACCTGACTAAGTGGTTTTGTTGCTTAAACCTAACCAAGTTGTTTCCTGTGAAGACAGAACTTTATTTGATGTGGAAATCGACACGTGTTACTGGACATTCGGAGGAAAACGCACGAAAAACGAGGAATAACTTTTCGTAAGATATCATACGAACCGTTCGTTGAGGATACGTTGCTGAAACACGTGCAAAGTCATAGAAATATGGACCATGCAGTTGGTTAAAGTAGTATTAGTTGAACTTTTTAGGCCACTTGGGGGCAGCAGGACAAGCTGAAAACACAATATTGACAAAACGTCTCACGTCACGTCACGTCACGTCACGTCACGTCACGTCACGTCACGTCACGTCACGTCACGTATTAGCAAACAGTTGCCTATTTCCCATCTTGCAGACACAGAGCAATGTTAGAACTAATCAGGTGTCTTGTTTCTGACAACCCAGAGAAGTCCAATATTCACTCTCCTTTTAGCTCTGTTTTGGTCTCCACCAACTCCTGAAGGAAATATCTGGCTCTTTAGCTGCTAAATGCTGCACTATGTTCACCAGCTAGTCGCTAACCGTGTCTTTCTGTTGTTTGGTGCTGGTCAGGTAGAGTAGTAGCTTTATCAGAGCTTGTTTTGGTCTCAGTCGACTAAGACCTCTTTGGTTGATTAGTGATTTTTTAAATGTGTTCTTCATGCTGAATGACTTATATCTAGGAAACCTCTGAACACATCTCTAAACACCAGATTTAAAGTGGTGCTTTTGTGTGATTCTTTGTGAGAAACTCAGATTTACAGATCTGCTGATTAAACCAACTAATCGATTCGTCGACAAGATCAAGTGTCAATGCTTGATTTATACAATTGATTTTCAGTACTTACATTTGGCGTATCGGTACTCGCCGATGCGAGTACCGGTGCCGTTGTATCGGAGCTGTTTTACGAGTACGAGTACATGAGCACAGTATTGGACCCGATATTGGTATTGGTATTGGTGCATCCCTACTTCCTTGCCACAATTCCATGTCAGCTCATGTCCGTTCGGCCATCCCTGCGGAAAGTTTAACTGAAGCTTAAGTCGACTGAGAATGTCTTTGTTCGAGGACAGCCCTAGAAAACAGCTTTTGACCCAAATTTTGAGAGCAGTGAGAGTGAATCAAAACAGCAAAGTTGTGAGCCGTAAAACCAAAACAATGAGTTAAAATACGCTAAGATGCTCCATAGAGTCCGTCGACACATTTCACATTGTCCTTCACTGCCAGTCTTTACATAAATGGTCATATTTTGTGATTTGCCAAGTCGTGACCTAAAATGTTGAAACCAAAATGAATCGTAAAACCGTTTTTATTCCTTGGGAATCCCCCCCCCTAAGATGTTCCTTTTATTGTTCAAATGATCGACTCAGATGACATGTACCAACTCTACCTCATGAATATTTTTAGTATCTGTGTTTGTATCATTGATTAGTCAGAAAATGAAGCTCCAACTCTTTTAATTGATTAACTGTTTTTTATCAAGAAAGAAATGACAACATGAGCTGGTTCCAGCCTCTCAGATGACAAGAAGTCCAGCTTTTCTTTATGTTGTGTGTTTTTTTTTCACTATTTTCTGTCATTTTATAGAGCAAAAGATTCATCCACAAAGTATTCAGCGGCTTGATCGATAATTAAAATAATCGTTGCTTGCAACCCTAGTACATGAGTGTGTGTGTGTGTGTGTGTGTGTGTGTGTGTGTGTGTGTGTGTGTGTGAGTATCTATGTGGGCGAGCCGGTCGGTCCTCTACGCGTGTGGTCTGCTACAGTTTATCTGTCTCCTCTGGCCTGGTTTTTATTAACTGGCCCATTAAACGGCGACTCCATGATACATGACACTGGCCTGACTCCACACACACACACACACACACACACACACACACACACACATGTACTAGGTAACTAGAGAGCAAATCGGACACACACACGTGTTAAAAAGATGTCTCTGTGTTATGGAAGAGGAACCAGGAACATTAAGTGTCATCATGATAAATCAGTGGTGTTGAGAGGGGATATTCCCCTTTAACCCTGTAACCTCGCTCGCCCTGTTATTGATTATTTAGTCTATAAATTGTCTATACATAATTGTAAATTCATCACAGGTTACCAGACTGCAAGATGCTTTTATTTTGTCTAACTAACAGTCAGAATAAATTCAGATATATTCACTTGACCATGATATAAAACAAGGACAAGCTGCAAAACGTCAGCTTTTTGAGGTTGGAAATATTTTACTTCATAAATAACTTAATTGCTTATTAATAATAAGATATGTGAAATCAGCCAAGTGTCACAGCTTTTGTCTTGATTTTTCTGGTCCTTTGCTAACAATGCTCTGAAAGTGTCACTGACAGCGAGGGAAGCAGTGTTAAAAGATGGAAGGAGGCTGAATAAACTGTCAGACAGGAGGAATTACAGCTGCACAAATGATTAAAAAGCCGATTAAAACCCCCCGATGTGAACGCCCTCAGGACTCACTGCAGTGTGAACATGATGTTCTCAGGCTGTGCTCAGTTTCTGCCTCGTTAACGGCTCTACATTTTATTTTGAAATTTGAAATCCACCGCAAATATTGCATTTACATTTGTTGCCATTTATACAGATTGTCCAGGTTATCTGTTATCAGCCTGTTATCCAGGCTGTTCTCATACACCGTTCATAGTAACACATGGTATTTCGTATATATATATCTCTCAAAATGAATTTGTATGTAATCCACATAATCATGAACCAGGAAGTAAAAAGAGCGTCAAACGGCGTGTCGGGAGGAGCTCCGGTGGGTCAAAAAGACAAATCCCCTTTAACGGTACATTTTGAATAGATAAAAAAGGCAATTAAATAATTGAATGGATTGACAGCCCTTAAAAGTAACCTTTGAATCGTATTTGCTCACAGTTACTGACTGCAGCTTTAATCACCTGAACGTCCACTGTTACTGCCAGTCAAATACATTTCAGGCTCCTCCCAGGAATCAGTCATCTAGGATACATATTTATACTGTTGTTTCTTGACTGATGGAACATCATCCAAATTGAATTTAAGTTTTGGGGGAAAAAAATGTAAAAACACACCCACATACACACATAATGTTAGGGGATGGAGCAGAAACAAACAGCGCATTGTGCTGCAGATGCTAAGGTGGACTTCACCCTTCCTGCCATCGACCTCCGGTATGAGCCCGGTCTCACTGTACTGATTACCTGGTATGTCAGAAAACCATGTGTGTATATATGTATGTGTGTGGTGTGTGTGTGAGTCTACAGTCAGGTATGTATGTGGGTGTGTGTCTAAGCCAGGGTTCAGCAACCTGCGGCTCCGGAGCCTCATGCGTCTCTTCAGCTCCTCTCCACAGGCTCCCTGTGGATTTAGAAACATGGAAATGAATAACTGTTTTTTGTTTACATTTTCATTTTTCATTTTTCATGGTCCGACGGTACGACGGAGGATTAGGGCCACATTGGGGGGAAAAAAAAATCTGAGTTTTCGAGAGTAAAGTCGTAAGTTTACGAGAAAGAAAGTCGTAATATTATAAAGTAGTAATTTTACTCGTTTTACTTCTTTTTTTCTCAAAGTTATGACTTAATTCTCGTAATATTAGACCTTTTTTTTCCCTAAGTTATGACTTCATTCTTGTAATATTACAACTTTTTTTCCTCTTAAAGTTATGACTTTATTCTCGTACTATTACAACTTTTTTCTCGAGAACTTGGTCGTAATTTTACGAGAAAAAAGTCACTCCATAGAACATTCGTCCCTCACTGTATCAGACTTATATACTATATACTTAGACTATAAACTGTGGTACTTTCATCTCAATGATCACATGTTTTTGCAGATTTGTTTTTTATTTTTTTTGCCTAAACTGTCTCTTTTGATAGTGAAGGTTGCTGAGCCCTGGTCTAAGCAGTAGGTGCATATCTATAAGTGTGTGTCAATCAGAAATCCATAATCAGGGGTGACGAAGGCTCATAAAGGAGGCAAACACACAAGGGTCTGATTGCAAGCGCAACACACAAGGGTCTGATTGCAACGCACACACACACACACACACACACAGACCCATAAAGCAAACAAATAGGGCCTGATTGCCGGTGAACACAAAGGGACGGAGGGGAGGAGGTGAGGTTGTTTAGGCTTTCTAGCAGAGTTAACCCTTCACCCTTTTGAAGGGAAGACAGGGAATGTAAGGAATCTGCTCACATGCACGTATATAACTCTCTCACACACACACACACTCACACACACACACACACACACTCACACACACACACACACAGTCTGCAGGAGATATACGTCTCCAGGAAATCCTTTGAAGCCCGCGGAGGGCCTCATGTAATTAAGCGTCTGCTCTTGTGTGGCTGGTTAAACTTCAACAGCGTTAATGTCGGACACTCACACCTCCTCATGTTTGCTCTGCCAGGTTCAAGTCTGGTCAACATAACGAGGGGATAGTGACACCGATACATAACCGATTAAATTAATCGCCAACTATTTGGATAATTGATTAATCGGTTTGAGTCATTTTTTGAGAAAAAGAATTCTAAATACCAACACACACACGGACACTCGCTAAAGTTACGTCGCGCTTACAGACTATGTGAGGCGACAGCAGCGAGCAAGAAGCCTCCGGCAATGCTAGAGCTGCTAACGTAGCACAAATACATATTTAGCATATATTATTTTTTATATATGTATTGCAGCTGTGTGTGTGACTCAGACTTTATATATATGTATGTATGTGTATATATATGTATATATGTATGTGTGTATAAATATATATATATTTTTTTTTTATTCATTTTCTGCATTTAGGTAACGAATGAACAAATAAATAAGTATATGAAAGAAAGAAAGAAATGAACCACCATCACCTCTGTAACTCTCTTTCTTTCGTTCCGCCCTTATTTGTTAATAAAAGTGTAAAATAATAATATAATAATAATAATAAAAAAATTGTAGTGAAACTGACTAAACACTTTTAAACAATAGCAGGGAGCAATAGTTTATTGATATTATAAGGAATACAATTATTTATGAAAATAAAAATCTTAATTTTCATCTTAAAACCATGACGTGTGTTGCGTTTTACGGGGTAAAGGTAAAGCTGGGGATACACCGACCCGACATCAAAGAACTAGCGGCGGCGAAGGCCACCCGTTGAGTCGCCTCATGTCGCCTTTGTCTTAGCAAAGTTGCACCCGAACACACCACACAACGGCTCCAAATCTGAATTTCACCTAGGGCTCCAAAAGGGCTGCAGCCGGCCCTGGTTGGCCTACAAAAATACATTATCCCTGAACCACTCTATAGCAAAAAAACCCACTACTTGTCAGCAGCATGGAGGTGGAATGGTCATAGTTCATTGATAATATTCCTGTAGCAGAAGTGCTCACTAAAAGAAATGCAGCGATAAGGAGAGTAATAAAAGTCTCCTCTCCTGTTCATCCATCACCTCCTCATTGTTTCTGTCTGTAATGATTCTCCTGTGGACCTCCCATCATCTCTTACATTCCCCTCCTTTCACCACATTTTGTTTTTCTCCTCTCTCGGCCAAACTGAGAAAGCCCCCACGTCTGTCCAACAGTCTCTGCTTTCTTTGCTCTTTCCATCTCTTTTTCATGCTCTACAAACACACAAGGAGGAAGTACCTCTGCATTTTTCCCCCCCGTCAAACAATAACAGTGAGGAACTCTGGGTATTATTTTAGCAGCCGTCCACCACTTTATCTGCTCTCCACAATACTTCCTCTCTCACTGAGTCACACATCCTGCCGTAGAGGGGGCGAGAGAGGCAGGGAGAGAATGAGATGGAGAGAGAGAGAGAGGGGTGGGAGAGAGAGAGAAATGCAGAGTGCAGGAGGGAGAAATAGCCATGTTTTGTCTTCCAGCGAGAGGAGCGAGGGAGAGAGGAAGAGAGGAAGAGGAGGGAGAGGGGATGTGAGCATCGTCGGTTGGTTTTTCCCTCTTGGTCAGAACCTGCCAGCTACTTGACTTCTTCAGATGGACATCAGCTCTCGGACTCTTTCTACTGAGTCTCAGATGTCACGGACACAACCTGCTCCTCTCACCAGACCTCAACCGGCTTCAGGACCAAAGGTTTTTTTACGAGGTGGCGATTCTTCTCTGAAAACATTTAGAGGAGGATTTAGACAAGTTGCTGTCGTAGACGCTCAACTCTTTGAACTTGAACTCCGGGTGTCAGGGATGCTGGGACCTGAACTGGGACGGGTTTGACATCGGATGCTTGAACCTGCAGAGTCTGGTAGGTGTTTACATCGGTTTAGGATTCATATCTTCAATTTTCTGGAGCTCTATTTTCTTACAAATACGGGAAAATCTGAAGTCCGCCACGCTTTTATCTCCAGGGAGCGGTTGTTGAGCACATGATGCCTCTCTTCACCCTGATACACTGTCTTTTCCTCTTCCAATCTTTTAATCAACCCTGTCTTGTTGTGAGTCCGTCCTCTCCTCTGGAAGTCACGTATCACAACCGTTTCTGTCCTTATCTGTGACCGACTGTGCAGAGTCCAAATCTATTTGTCTGGCCGCCCGTCTGGCATTCGTTCTGTACTGTATTGAGGCTGTGTGTGTGACTCAGATTATGCGCGTTGACCTTTGCGGTATCAGTCAGCTGTTGCAGTTTCTGACCATTAAGTGGGACATTCCAGCAGATCCTTTCATAGAGGCTCATTCAGAGCTGCACGGCGGAGAATTCATCATTTCTCGGCCTCTGACCGCCGTCTGTTTTTGTCTCTACTGTTCTCTTATTTCACGCGTTCACCACCACCACATATCTTTTTTGTGTATTTACTTTATTTCTCAGAGATGAACAGAAAACCCATGAGAGTACAGTTATAAATAGAAGCTTGCCATGTCTTGCAAACCTGATTGGATTTCCTGGTCAGTTTGCGGTCGCAGCAACACCACAACAGAGCATTATCTCCACGTACAGGACACGCTGTTACCTCTCGTACGCCAGCCGATTCTTAGAAAACGTGATTCATGTGATTCCTATTTGCGTGTTGTTCCTGGCCGAGACAGGTAGCCAACTGGGTGACAGTGTCAAAAACAGGAAAGGGGGGAGGAAGGGGGTTCTTTGGATTATGTTATTAACAACTTGCACAGTTGATAGGGTCCTTGGTACTTTGGTGTGTTTCCTGTGTCCTATAAATGAAAGGGATACAGACTTTGCTTTACGTCAGAACTTATTCGGCAAAGGCGTTTCCATATCTGCATCAGCTATTTTTCGATAAAGGCAAAAACCACCTCAAGAAAGCGTAAACCTTTTTTATCAAATTTTGCTGTTCCAATTGGAGCTGTGCAATATATACATATAACGATATCGCGATATGAGTCTAGATATCGTCTTAGATTTAGGATATCGTAACATAGCAATATGGCATAGGTGTTGTCTTTTGCTGGTTTTAAAGGCTGCACTACAGTAAAGTGATGTAACTTACCAGACTGTTCTAACTGTTCTATTATTTGTCTCTACCTACTTAGTCATTATATCCACATTACTGCGGATTATTAATCAAAACTCTTATTTTGTAAAGTTTTTGTGAAAGCACAATTAATCAACCCTACAGTATCGGCTCAATATTGAAGTATTTGGTAAAAAATATTGTAACATTTGATTTTCTCGGTATCGCCCAGCCATGCAGTAGTTTCCATACAGCTTTTCTAATGCAATAGTCAAAATGTGCATACAAAAGATGTGAATGGAGACATGGCTATTGAAGCATTGTTGAAACAAAAGGTGAATGTTTTTTCAGATATCTAAGAAGATCTCACTTGGATGTCTTTTGTCTGCAAAACACCAAATGATGCGTACTGGGTTAACCCCCCCCCCCCCCCTCAAGCTCTGAGCATTTTGGAAAAACAGCGATTGGTTTTGTGGTTTTGGAAGAACTACCCGTCTCCCCTGCATGGCTACACAACAGTACAGTAGCTTTCTATATCACATTCTGAAGTGGCACATTTGTCTTTATCGTACATTCTCCGTCTAACTTTGTTTGTTTTGATTTTCACGGTCATCAATCTCCGAAAGCTAAACTCGGAGAAAAGAGGAGGTGGTGGGTTCGATAATGGTATTTAGTCTGGTCGAGTTCGGACAGTTCCCACACATGTTCATAACACACACACACACACACACACACACACACACAGGCCTATACGCACATAAAGAAACACTCACAGCCTCTACATAAACTTTCTCAGGGGATAATTTAAGGACATTGTCAGCGGACTTGAACAATCAGTGGGCTCCGATAGAAATCCATCTGAAGGAGCGAGAAGCAGGAAACAGGAGTGTTTATTTTGGAAATGGTTCCCCAGCTACGGCTTTATCATAAACAATAATACTCTGAAATGGTCCTTTCCTTTCCTCGTGGTGCCAGGATCCACATTCCTCTCCCAAAAGGTTCCTCCGAAATACCCCAAATAGTCTCATTTTACATTTTTGTACTTTTAGTTTGACAATTTTAACCAAAACACTTTTAGGGGGGACTCTGTCGGTGGGACTCAAACCTCTTTACAAGTCCAAGTCAGGTCTCAAGCTAACCAAGCCAAGTACAAATTAGGTTAGAGTCTTGTAAGTATCATGTCAATCAAGAGAAGTTGAAGTCTAGTGCGACATGTCTCTAGTCAGTTGAGACGAGACCAACTCAAGTCCCAGTCCAGAACGAGTCTTGTCAAGTCTCGAGTTTATTGAGACAAGTTAAAGTCATGTTAGAGTCTTGTCAGGTCTCAAGTCAGTCAAGACAAGTATAAATCTGGTTTGAGGCAAGTCATGTGTTAAATCAAACGGGATAAGTCTCAATACAAGTCTCAAATCAGTCAAGACAAGTTCAAGTCAGGTATGAGTCTTTTTTATTAGGTTTCAAGTCAATCAAAACAAGTCCAAGTCAAGTCTTAAGCTAGGTAAAACAACTATAAAAACAAGTCCAAGTCAAGTCTCAAGTCAGTCAAAACAAGTTCAGGTCAGGTACACGGCTTCTTAGGTTTCAAGTCAATCGAGACAAGACCAAATCAAGTTTGAGTCTTGATAAATCTCAATTGAATCAGGTCCAAGACACTCTGAGTATTGTCAAGTCAACAGCTTTGGGAGTTTTCCTGCTCTGTACGTTATTTCTATCCAGCAGCCCCCCCCCCCCTAACTGTTATTAATCATAAAGATAAACACGTGATGGTTCATTCAGACTCTGAGAATGGCACATCTATACCTGACTGAGCGTGTTTCTAGCTCTCATTTCTTTTTGTGTCTCTTTCTGTCTCACACACACACACACACACACACACACACACACTGTCTGCAGGGGGTTGTATTGAATCTGGCTCACATATGGGATCGGAAGTCTGTATAAGGGAATTAGTGAATATCTTGGGATACGCTGGAATGTCTGGCTTCAGATCAGACCGGGGAACTTACTGAACATGTTAGATGAGTTTTTAATGGCAGCCCAATAGAAGGCCAAACAACTCTGGAGGAAGCTGTTTCCACAGAATTTGAGTTGGCACGGTACCTCTGCCGTGTAGGTCGAAGTTTTATGTGAGCCCTGATCTTGAGAGACACTTACAACTGTGGCTGCATATAACGATGTCATCTCAGCCATCTTGCCTGGATAAATCATTGTATCGAGACAGAACACTACATGTTGCTTTGAGTTGTGGTTAAAGGAATCCTGTAGTCAAACGAGAGGAGGTTACAAAATGGAAAAAGTGACATACTGTATAAAAAGGAAATGACATTAGCCATCAGGGGAAAAGGATGACAACCTTCATTTATCCATGTTTCACATTCATATAGCCAGTGGCGGACTCAGGATGTCTGAGGGTCAGGGGCAAAACAAATAAATGGGGAACAAGCTGCATGCACTTCATCGTGTTTTATCTACCATCTACCATATACCATACTATTATCTACCAGCACCCTAGAGGGCACTTCATCATGTTGTATCTACCAAAGGGGCATCCTAGAGGGCACTTCATCATGTTGTATCTACCATAGGGGCATAGAGGGCACTTCATCATGTTGTATCTACCATAGGGGCATAGAGGGCACTTCATCATGTTTTATCTACCATAGGGGCATCCTAGAGGGCACTTCATCGTGTTGTATCTACCATAGGGGCATAGAGGGCACTTCATCATGTTGTATCTACCATAGGGGCATAGAGGGCACTTCATCATGTTTTATCTACCATAGGGGCATCCTAGAGGGCACTTCATCGTGTTGTATCTACCATAGGGGCACCCTAGAGGGCACTTCATCATGTTGTATCTACCAAAGGGGCATAGAGGGCACTTCATCATGTTTTATCTACCATAGGGGCATCCTAGAGGGCACTTCATCGTGTTGTATCTACCATAGGGGCACCCTAGAGGGCACTTCATCATGTTGTATCTACCAAAGGGGCATAGAGGGCACTTCATCATGTTTTATCTACCATAGGGGCATCCTAGAGGGCACTTCATCGTGTTGTATCTACCATAGGGGCACCCTAGAGGGCACTTCATCATGTTGTATCTACCAAAGGGGCATAGAGGGCACTTCATCATGTTTTATCTACCATAGGGGCATCCTAGAGGGCACTTCATCGTGTTGTATCTACCATAGGGGCACCCTAGAGGGCACTTCATCATGTTGTATCTACCAAAGGGGCATAGAGGGCACTTCATCATGTTTTATCTACCATAGGGGCATCCTAGAGGGCACTTCATCGTGTTGTATCTACCATAGGGGCACCCTAGAGGGCACTTCATCATGTTGTATCTACCAAAGGGGCATAGAGGGCACTTCATCATGTTTTATCTACCATAGGGGCATCCTAGAGGGCACTTCATCGTGTTGTATCTACCATAGGGGCACCCTAGAGGGCACTTCATCATGTTGTATCTACCAAAGGGGCATAGAGGGCACTTCATCATGTT
>CAKALG010008430.1:0-11124 GCA_916700815.1 Helicolenus hilgendorfi
CTCAGAAAGAAGCTTATGGTAATATGTGATGCTCTTATGAATTAATTTATCAGGCTTTGTGTCCCAGCTGACATCATAAATGGAAATTAGCCTTCTCCTGGCTTTGGCTATATTGTGCTCTGGACTCACATTAAACTTTTGAGCACAACATAAACATTTAAAAGATGTGATCTGTGTGCAGAGACTTCTTAAAGGGAGTGAAACCCCCACAGGAGACACGGCAACCTCTTAACACCCCATCAACTGTGAAGGGCAGGTCCTTATCCTTATCTGGGGTTCCTAAAGGAGCCGACTAAGTCATCCAGTCATTCTCAGGGAATTTAATCACCGGAGCGATCTAATAATTAGGCCTGTCAATTGATTAAAATGTTAATCGCACATTTTTTTATCTGTTCAAAATGCTCCTTAAAGGGAGATTTGTCAAGTATTTAATACTCTTATCAACATGGGAGTGGGCAAATATGCTACTTTATGCAAATGTGTGTGTATAAATATTACTCGAAATTAATTAACATCACAAAACAATGACAGATATTGTCCAGAAACCCTCACAGGTACTGCATTTAACATAAAACAATATGCTCGGATCATAACATGGCAAACTGCAGCCCAACAGACAACAACAGCTGTCAGTGTGTCAGTGTGCTGACTTGACTATGACTTGCCCCAAACTGTGATTATCATAAAGTGGGCATGTCTGTAAAGGGGAGACTCGTGGGTACCCATAGAACACATTTACATTCACACATCTGGAGGTCAGAGGTCAAGGGACACCTTTTTTCCTCTACAAAATGTAGCGTAACTTTGGAGCATTATTTCACCTCTTTCATGACAATCTAGTCTGACACCAATGGATTCATTCAGTTTTGTAGTTTCATATGATATCAATATCTTCACTCTAGCTTTAAAACTGAGCCCGCTACAATCATTAAATTGCACGTTGTGTTAATGCGTTAATGAAATGAGTGGCGTTAAAACCACACTAGGATTGAGACATTTTGCAGAATTATCCAAATCCTAATTATTCAGATACATTTTTGTACGTGGTAATTACCTCCTTAACTCGTGCTAAATGCATTTGAAGATGTATTAAACCAGAGCTGAAACCATTAGGCGACTAATAAATAAGACAATCAACAAAAAGCTCTGCTCACAGTATCGTAATATATCGCATTGTTCCCCCTCTGTATCATGATACGTATTGTGTTGCCAGATTCTTGCCAATACAAAGCCCTACTTTTGTCTCATAAACACACAGATCTGCATTGCTAATGACCTGTTTGCTTGTGTTTTCTTGTTGAGCTTTTGATGTGATGAACACGATTCTTGACGTTTTTTTTTTCTTTGCTTTTGCAGTGAAGTTTTATTCAGAGATTGTGGAGAGAACCAGCAGCGTAGGGTGATGAATGATGAACCAATGCGCTCCGTTTGGTCTCTCCCTCAGCATTTATCTTTTTTTTTTTTTACAATTTTCTCTCCACCACACTCCTCACCAGCTACATCTGCTTGTATGGTTTGCTTGTAAATTGGATCCATGGTGCTGAATACGTATCAGGGTTAACCAGGACATGTTATTCATGTAACATTAGCTACACACGGTGAATATATAGCACATATGTTCTCACGTCCGTGCACCTGGCTCTCCGCACGTGTGACTGGATGCACATGTTCGTTCTGCTAAAGGTGTGATGTCCTTAATGTGTGACACACATATATAGTATCTCTCGTGTTGTCATTTTTATAAAGTGGTTAAAATCATTCGGAGGACGCGGCCTTGGAGATGTCAGTGGTTGATGTGACTGGTCGGGGAGCAGGAGATGACCGACCGTTTATGTTGGACTAGGGAAGAAATTCATTGCTCAATCTGCTCTTATTGAACACTCCTCCTCGGGGGAATCAATGGGATCCAGCAATAATGATTAAAAAAGAAAAGAATATTAGCAAACAGCACATTTACTCACAGAAATCCAGACCTATGTAGAGAGGCACCGCGCAGCTAAAGCAGCGCTGCAATACGTGACGAGTTTCCAAACAGCAACTGGTTGATAGTAAGTGAAACTGTGTGTACTTTGATGTCTGAGCTTCCAAAGGGGCGTGGGAATATTCTCCACAGGCATGAGGCAGAGATGATCCACGGGGAATACCACCAGGTTGCTTAATTGAACTTTTCTATTTATGGCAGCGGCCTCACCTCTCTGGAATCGGCGAACAGCGGCACAGGAAACAAGCGCGGTATCCCCAAGGGGAACAACAGAAAGAAGGAGGGATTCATTACACAGCGCAGGCATCAGGAAATACCCAGCTCCTCTGTGCCTATTGTATTATTCAGAGATGTAAAACCTGTGGGGTTTATGAGGGCCTTACACTGAGATTACAGAGAAACCCTGTGCCCGGCATCAGGACGGAGAGGAAGGTGAAATAAATCAATTCACCTATTGTATCGCAAATATCATATATATATATATTTTTAAATTTTCTTAATGCTAGAATCTGCTTCATTTGAGTCTGAGTAACGTGACGTCATATCCGTTCCGTATCCGTCAACCAAAACAAACCGCAGCGAGCCGAAACGACAAAGTAGAAAACGTACAACCAGCACCCTCTACATGTTAAATCCAGCGTGGTGAACACTACACATCCAGTAAAGGATGGAAACACTTTGGGTTTTAGACATTGACAGGAAAAGCAGAGCTAGACATCACGGCTAAAGCTGCATGCTAACTCTGTCACGAACAGGAAACGTTATCGTATCGTGGTAATGTGGCCGTCTCGCTCATCTCCGTGGTCAAACGGGTCGACGCTACGACTGTAGAGCACCCAGATACTGACATTTATGTTAAATGCATTCAAACGGCCCCGATGGAGCTGAATATGGATGTATAAAGAGAACGGAGCTGACGGGAGAGCTAGAGACGACTTTGGAGAAGTTAGAGGACACGTGGGACTACGTTCGGTTTTCAAAATAATGTGTTAACAAAGGGAACTGTATATACAAAATACATCTATGGAAATAAGATTGATTGGATTATATTCACCAGAAGTATAAAGCATTACATGTGCCTTATAAATTAAAAAGTAAATACCACTAATTTGTGAGGGAAATGTTTTTATTCTTTGATTTTTTGGTTGCTGGAAAAGTTTTTTATAAATAATTCCTGACAATAACTGATATATTTGACTTCTGTGACTACATATAGGCTGAAAATTAAACATTTTACTGGATTCATTTAGAGATTTTCCAAAGTAAAAGTTCCTAGAGGTGCATGATTCTCCTTTTCCCCCGTGGTCTAGTGTTAAAAAAGTTAACAAGAATCGCAATAAATCACAATACTTAAAAATCGCAATACATATTTAATCAGATCCCAAGTATGGTGATAGTATGGAATCGGTCGGGAGAAAGGTGTATCGTCTCAGCCCGAGCAGACTGCCAGATCTCACACGGCAGTGTCCGAAAAAAACCGAGAAGTGTAAACGCCGTATGTAGGTCACTGAGCACCTGCATGGCTACAAAGCTAATAATCTACATCGCACACACCTTACACACAGACCCGGCCATGTGTGACATTAGTGTGTCAGAGAGTACATAATATGTACTGTAGTTATCATCGGTACGAGAGATGAAGGCGAGACCTTCCAGGCTATTCCAGAAGACACAGACAGGATCAGGATGTGTCAGCACTTCCTGAGCTTTCATCAAACTCACATGTTTTAGAAGAAGACGCAGACCTTTGCAGAAAGGAGACCCGGAGGGAAGCGCTTTTTAATGGAATACTCAAATAATTAGGAGGGGAGTCAAAATGTCACTATCGCTGCTATCAGCATCATTATTACATTACGAGATGTCTTCTGATCCACCGCCGCTTCATTTGTTCGGCCTCGCTTTACTTTCTGCCAGTAGGTGACGAGGAATTCAGCACTCCGGCCTGAGAGGCTTCGCACATTAAATTATTTTTATTCGTCAATAATTCCGCTGTTATGTTCTCTGATGATTTATTTAATGTTTTATCTATAAAATAATAGAAATTTCAGATTCGGTTTTGTCCGACCAACAGTCCAAAGCCCAAAGAGAATCATTTTACCATCATATAATACTGTAATAAATAGAATATATTAATATGTGAGAGGCTAGTACAATGTACACATGTTGCTTGAAAAACTACTCAAATAATTAATTGATTAAGATGATTAATTTCCTGTTGGTTGACTAATCAATGAATCTACTTTTAGTCCCGCTCTACAAATGACTCAAAGCTGCATGTTAGTATCTTAAAGGGAGATTTGTTCAGTATTTAATACTCTTATGAACATGGGACTGGACAAATCTGCTGCTTTATGCAAATGTATGTATATATTTATTATTGGAAATCAATCAACAACACAAAACAATGACAGATATTGATCAGAAACCCTCACAGGTACTGCATTTAGCATAAAACAATATGCTGACATCATAACATGGCAAACTGCAGCCCAACAGGCAACAACAGCTGTCAGTGTGTCAGTGTGCTGACTTGACTATGACTTGCCCCAAACTGCATGTGATTATCATAAAGTGGGCATGTCTGTAAAGGGGAGACTCGTGGGTACCCAGAGAACCCATTCACGTATCTGGAGGTCAGAGGTCAAGGGACCCCTTTGAAAATGGACATGCCAGTTTTTCCATCGCCATAATTTAGCGTGAGTTTGGAGCGTTATTTAACCTCCTTCCCGACAAGCTAGTCTGACATGGTTGGTACCAATGGATTCATTAGGTTTTCTAGTTTTATATGATACCAGTATCTCTTCTATCTACCTTTACAATTGAGCCCACAACTATTGAGTCAGAAGTCCTAACTGGTTGATTCTTCCTGTTTACTGGCTGGGGTTATAACGTTCAGTAGATGAAGCTCAGTCAGTGTGAGTGGGGGTTTCATGTGTTTTCCTGGACAGCTGTTTCCATGGCAGACCTCTCAAGCTTTTTATGTCTACGTCAAGCTCACTTAGGCACCTAATCTGCACTAATACTCTCCGAATTAAGGAGGAGCACAGGGACAGGGGGGCTAAACTCCATTAGCGCTGTCAGACCAGAAAAAACACAACTGAGTGAGTGAGTGCTGCATTTAATGGAAAGTCATCGCATAAATGAATCACCTGGAATCATTTATCGTGGATTCTACTTCAACCTGTTCTGATATGTTGGACTCTCGGCATGCTTGGCCTAGTTAGATTTGGTATTAAGTTGCACATTACATGCTGTGTATTTAAAACCCACACCCAGAAGTGAGCGCTGACATGCCTCGCATACACAAGGAGAAGCAGTGAAATGCATATTTCTAAACAGTCCTATTTCTACCTCTCAGTGTGAAGGACAGATTCAGTCGCTTCTCATCAGTTTGCATTGTATCTGCGGTACAAGGAGCTCTCAGAAGCACACAGCGTTTAACTCCTTCGTGTTAGCACGGCGGAGAGGAAGCTAAATAGGTGACAGGCATTCGACTGGATCGGCGCCGCTTTGACTGTCGCACTTCTGAGTGCAGATTCATGTCTGTGCTCCTTTATCATTCTTTTGTTAAAGTTCTCAGTTAGAAAAAAAAATACTTTTTTCTTTTAGGTTGTCAAGAACTTTTTTCATTCGGTGCTGTAGAGCTAAACTTATTCCACCTGGGACCGAGCGTTGTTGTCTTTGCTGCGGTAGCACAGAACGGAATAAATTGCGTTGAGATGCAAAGGTTTATGAAGATTATTAGAATATCTTTGGCATCATTGGGTAAAAAAAAATCCATATTTATAGTTACTGCGACACCGAAATGAGTTGAATGGAGCTGGTATGACTCCGGATCTCTTGTGTTTGGAGGTAGTACAACATGCTGTCTGTGTTTTTCACCATCAGTCAGTGAAATCAGACAAGAAAAGATCTTGGAAATGTGATGTGTTGGAAGATTAAACCTGCAGGAGGCAGAATATGTTTGGCATCATTGGGCAAAAATTCCAACATTAGCAATCAGAACAAATAAAGGTTCACGTCTGTGTTGAACGGTTGAGCTGTGTTTCCCTACAAGTAGCTGTAGTAGTATGGAAGGAAGGTCAGGCTGGGTCAGATCTCAAGGTCCCTGGATGTTTGTGTTGTGTCTGCTTGAAACCAAGAATTGTATCTCTGCTTTCATGTACGATTGATCACAATCAGCACATCAATAAGGCCTGTAAAAAAGGATTTTGCGATGTAAAAACCTGTATTGTATCTGATACAGGAATATTAATACAAAAGATGTTTTTATTGTCAAGCGTAGGTGTGACCTACTTCTGACCTCGGTGCAGTCTTATTACCGTCAGCAGCAGCTACAAACAAGCTGTCGTCTTGTCATGATCTCCAGAAAGGCCGTGGGCTAATCAGCTTAGCCCGTCTGCTTTAGCAGGTGACCCCAGACGCTGCTGTGTGTCCACATGACAGTTGGTGGAGATCAGGTTATCCCCGTTTGAATGAGAGGCCCATACAGGACCATCTCCAACACTGATTAGTAGCAGACTACACCTACTGTACTATACTGTATGCGCCATTCAGGGTCTCTTCACTGGTCATTGTGTCACCTTTTCTGGTCCTTTTGTCTTTTCATTGTGGTCGTTTTTATTCTCATTATAGTCGTCGTTTGTCTCTTTGTGGTCGTTTTTATTCTCTTTGTAGGTCATCGTTTGTCTCTTTGTGGTCGTTGTTTGTCTCTTTGTGATCGTTTTTATTCTCATTGTAGTCGTTGTTTGTCTCTTTGTGGTCGTCGTGTGTTTCTTTGTGGTCGTCGATTGTCTCTTTGTGGTCGTTGTTTGTCTCTTTGTGGTCGTTGTTTGTCTCTTTGTGATCGTTTTTATTCTCATTGTAGTCGTTGTTTGTCTCTTTGTGGTCGTCGTGTGTCTCTTTGTGGTCGTCGATTGTCTCTTTGTGGTCGTTGTTTGTCTCTTTGTGGTCATTGTTTGTCTCTTTGTGATCGTTTTTATTCTCATTGTAGTCGTTTGTCTCTTTGTGGTCATCGTTTGTCTCTTTGTGGTCGTCGTGTGTCTCTTTGTGGTCATCGATTGTCTCTTTGTGGTCGTTGTTTGTCTCTTTGTGATCGTTTTTATTCTCATTGTAGTCGTCGTTTGTGTCTTTGTAGTCGTCGTTTGTCTCTTTGTGGTCGTTTTTATTCTCATTTTGGTCGTTTTTATTCTCATTGTAGTCGTTGTTTGTCTCTTTGTGGTCGTCGTGTTTTCTTTTGTGATCATTTTTTGTCTCTTAGTGGCGTAGGCGGCGACTGGAAGGATCTCGGGGCTGCTGTAGCTACCCCTACGATATCTACCCCTGCGATAGCCATAGCACCCTCCTAGAACCTCCAATAAATTTCTGTTGTGTAATAATAATTTTAATGCCTATGAATAGATTTTATTGAGTGATTTTTTTTAGTCTCAGTGTGCGTGCACATGAGTTTCTAACGGGGGATTCCCGGCGGGTCACATGGAGACGACTAGGTGCTAAAAAACTAAACTGTCATCACAAACAAAGCATTATTTGTTTAGGCTATATTTAATAATCAAAGCATTCAATAATCTCTCTCTGATTCTGTCTCTCTCTCGTTGAACACCATAGTCGGTCGTGACGCGATCACTATTCAATGCTCGGTCATATAACATCTCTATGGATCAGAATAGTGTTGATTCATTGGTGGAGATGTTGGTAACTTGTTGGTAACTGACAGAATGACTTTGTGATCTCAGAATCTGCAGCTGAAATGTGAACAAACCTGTCTGTTGCCTGCTGTTTGAGTGCGAGGCCTGTCGGTGGCATATTGTGGCATAATTGTGTGTAATCGTATACTGAGGTGTGTTTCCGTAGGCAGGCTTGTGAACCTTACATCTCTATCCCTTCAGCAGAATACCTCGCCTTGTGTTTAACACAGAATGACATCGTTACTATCACGGAGTGAGTAGCGTACTGTGGACGTCCGTCTTTGTCTCTTTGTGCTCATACTTTTGTCTCTTCGTGGTTGTTTTTGTCTCTTTGTGGTTGTTTTTTGTCTCTTTGTGGTTGTTTTTTGTCTCTTTGTGGTTGTTTTTTGTCTCTTTGTGGTTATTTTTTGTCTCTGTGTTTTTTTGTCTCTTCGTGGTTGTTTTTGTCTCTTCGTGGTTTTTTGTCTCTTTGTGGTTGTTTCTGTCTCTTTGTGGTTGTTTTTTGTCTCTTTGTGGTTGTTTTTGTCTCTTCATGGTTGTTTTTGTCTCTTTGTGGTTGTTTTTTGTCTCTTCGTGGTTGTTTTTGTCTCTTTGTGGTTGTTTTTGTCTCTTCGTGGTTGTTTTTGTCTCTTCGTGGTTTTTTGTATCTTTGTGGTTGTTTCTGTCTCTTTGTGGTTGTTTTTTGTCTCTTCGTGGTTGTTTTTTGTCTCTTCGTGGTTGTTTTTGTCTCTTTGTGGTTGTTTTTGTCTCTTTGTGGTTGTTTCTGTCTCTTTGTGGTTGTTTTTTGTCTCTTCGTGGTTGTTTTTTGTCTCTTCGTGGTTGTTTTTGTCTCTTCGTGGTTGTTTTTGTCTCTTTGTGGTTGTTTTTTGTCTCTTCGTGGTCGTTTTTGTCACCACTTTGTGTCTCTTTGTGATCATTTTGTGTCTCTGACTTTCCAAAAGAAATGTCAAAAACAACGTCATGCAGGGGTTCTTGTCCAGGTGGCCGCACCCAGTCGGTCCACTCAGTAATCCATCGATGATACAATACCAATAGGTCAATATGTGTGCATCATAACGGAGGTCACCTTGATGTTATAATCCATTTCTATACAATGGACCACTGAGATGTAGCGCGGCCGGAGTGGCCTGTATGCTGCAGGCATATAAATCATTTCATAATGAACTACTATTACTTATTTTTTAAGATTCAGCCGGGGGCTGGCAGCAAGAGAGGTTGCACATATGGAGATTAGGCATCTCGTAGATTTTCACTGACAGTACAATCTGCACAAGTGACCCTGCATTCAAAGAGCCAGACCATCATTTTAGGTCTGTGGAAAAGTGTTTCGTGAGCACGTTCTGCAGTTCACATTCATGTGGAAGTGACTTTGTGTGGATTTGTTTGTGGACCAGGCTGTCAGGATGATTCAGCAGTGCCCCCTCCCAAGGCCCTAGCCCTCCTCACCACATACCAACACTGATCTTTCCGGGGTGCTTTTGCACCATTAGTCCCACATGGGCAACAGCATCAGGCCCAGAGAGAGAGAGGGAGAGAGAGGGAGGGAGAGAGAGAGAGGCAGAGAGAGAGAGAAAGAGAGAGAGAGGGGCTCGGCAGGCAGTTGAACTACTGGCATGGTGAGCTTGCCCTGAAAAGGGCACATGCCTCCCTGCGCAATTATCCACTGTGCATAGAAACAGCACCCCCACCCTCTACACACACACACACACACACACACACACACAATGGTTTGACCAACACAACTAAACACAGAAGCTGGCCGGTAACAGGACATGCCCAAAGAGAGCAGCAGGATGATAAGATCATCACACTGATGTGGGATTGACATTTATCTTCACTTTGATTGTGTTGTGAAATTGAAGAGGAATGAACACGGAACAAACATCCTGAAGGAGAGTGTTAAAATAAGCTCAGCACGTCAGTGGATGTCAGCTGGTATTGTGCACAGCGCATGAGATATCATCACCGTATCATGAAAATTCATGCTCCGGAGAGTCTCACGTTGCTTCTTCTCTGTGCTGTTGCAGGCTACTTCAGCGTGTTAGCAGTGGTCCTGAAGACCAACAACGAGTCGCCGTGGACCGACGAGTTTGACAGTAAGAGCTGATGAGCAAATACCCCCACAAAAAAAATGCAAAAAAAAAAAATGTTTTCACTTGAATTCATTTCTTGTCATTTCACTCCTTTTTTCCGATCCTGCAGAAATTGAGTTGTCATGTTTGATTGAGTCCATTTCTACAACCAACCCCAGAATTGAGTGGAAGAAGATAACCAACGAGGGACCAAGTTATGTGTACTTTGACAAGAAGATCTCAGGTATAAAATGCTCTCCTCTAGTTTCCTACAGTTTTTCCACACATTTCCTCGCTGACATTGTCGAACGTGTTTTTTCTCGCGACAGGTGACCTGGAGAAAAGAGCGATGATCAGAGAACCCGCCACGTTACTGATAACCAACGCCACGAGATCGGACACGGCCAAATACCGCTGCGAGGTCACCGCCGCCGATGACCAGAAGTCATTCGATGAGATTGTGATTGACCTTGTTGTAAGAGGTACTCCCACTTACCCGCATCATGGGCCTGTATTGCATGTAGAACACATGACATATGAAAACACGATGAAGATTCTTCTAAATGCACAAAACAGTGTCCTTAAAGGAGCTCTATGTAAGAATGAGAAATGACTTGTTAACAGTGACACCTGTGGCGGTTAAGTCAACAGTCCTGTGAGGCGACACACACCAGACTGAGGTCTCATTTTTTTATGTTTAGCTTACAACCTGTTCACACATTGGCAATAAAAAGCGATTAAAAACGTCCATACAGTCTCTTTAAAGATAGACCTTGCTTAGTGATTCACACTTTAGATGCTGTAAGATGAAACCGTGTTGTAGGTCGCACCAACCCTTTGGCACACATACACGAGGATGTGTTGTGACCAGACCTGCCCGACTGCAAAGGCGTGTTCTGGGCTATAAGAGGAAACCTCTGAAACTGCATCTGCTCTGAATTGCAGTGCTAAAGAAAGCGAGCGCTGCGTGTTTTGGTGGCGTTTTTTGGCACGGCCCAAAAATCATGTACCCGTCTGCCGCTGTCGATGCTGTCAGTCCAGAGAGGAGTCAGCGTGACTTCGTATTTTTAAAGCATCCAAGTCAATCATAGACCGAGCAGCATCGGGAAAGAACGTGTCCATTTGTTTGTCGCCGTGATGCTTAAAGAATCTGAAGTGTAAATGACGATGATCATGTTTTATCTGACTACAGTAAAGCCGGTGGTGCCAAAATGCAGTGTCCCAAAATCAGTGCCTTTTGGGAAGTCAGCCGAGCTGAGCTGCGTGGAGGACGAGGGCTTCCCCAAGTCTCAGTACCAGTGGTTCAAGAACAGGGAGGAGATCCCCGACGACCCAAAGACCAGCCTCAAGTTCTTCAACTCCTCGTACACGCTCAACGCCGACT
>CAKALG010008435.1:0-17134 GCA_916700815.1 Helicolenus hilgendorfi
CTACACGACGCTCTTCCGATCTACTTTCCACGCTACGCTGTGATGAGACGCAGCCTCTTCATCGCTTTGTGACCAAAAGGAATCATTGCACTATTCCTATAATATCACAAGGTCACACACACACACACACACACACACACACACACACACACACACACACACACACACACACACACTCGGCCTATCTCTCTCTATCTCTCTCTATCTCTCCGATGCCAAAAGCTGAATATTTTCCAGAAGTGTTTACTATTTCCACTCTTATGATAACATGACTCAGCTCGCCCAGCAGAATCCGACTAACCACACTGATTGTTGTCTTCACTGCATTTGGGCTCATGTCTGTGACAGAGTGGAGACGTGTGAATGAGATTCCTCTGGGTGGGGTTGGATATTGAGAAATGGTTTTAAAGTAGAAATGGTTCTGTGGGGGTATTTAATCCTCCGCAGGTTGCATTGTATTGATATCACAGAGGATTTACTGCACACTAAACAAGGCACAAGCATAGAAGGAAAATGTCCTCACCCCCTTGACAACTCTTGGATCACATCCTGAAAAATATCGTACTGATGTATCATCATCAGATTCTTTTAAATATCCAAACACGAGCATGTAAAGTTCACATTGACCTGGCATGACTTCAGCTGTTAAAGGAGAAGTCCAGTTTGGCTTTTGTTGTTATTGGATTGGCCATCGGTTCCACCAGTTATGATGACTCAGCAAAGTCGCTACAATGACTTCCGAGGAGGCAAGGCCATAGAGCGACAAAATATATATATCTAATATATATATCAAGGCCACGATTTACTAATTTGTGTGCAGGGGTAAGAATTTGTGGCCTCAATTGAATTAAATCATTCCTATGTTTTGATTGATTTGTGGATATTAATTAAATAATTTTGGCAGTGCACAAGGCCAAGACATTCCTTCCTGCCGCCTCCTGCTTGTTTGTAGATAGCTACGGATAGAGACTCTTAAATTAAAGGGCCGTTGTGTAACATTTAGGGGGATCTTTTTGGCAGAAAGGGATTATAATATCAATAAGTATTAGAGCTGTCAAAGTTAATAAAAACGCCACTAATGTCTTTTAACACATTAACGCAACTTGCGATTTTTAGGTTTGTTTTGTGTTGTTAATTGATTTCCAATAACAAATATATACATGCATTTGCATAAAGCAGCATATTTGCCCACTCCCATGTTGATAAGAGTATTAAATACTTGACAAACCTCCCTTTAAGGTACATTTTGAACAGAAAAAATGTGCGATTAATTTGTGGTTAATCACGATTAACTATGGCCAACCACGCAATATCACAATCCGTTTAATAAATCCAGGATGCGTCAGGCTTTATTGAGCGGGCCTGAAATGTCACAAATAATGTCACTGCATAGGACAACAGTGTGTGTGTGTGCACACAACTAAGTTATCAGAAGAGATAGATAGAAAACTATAGAACTGATAGAACCTAGATCTTGCTAGTTGTGATTAAGTACGGAGAGTTCAGTGAGTGTCAGAGTAAGATGGCTGCTGCTCGTGGCTCATCACTTAGCTCCAGGTGAGATTAATGGCATTGTCGCTAAGCCTCTCTCTCTGTGTGTCGGAGTCTCTCAGTCAGCTGAATAATGCTATTATCACTAAGCTGTTCTTTCATTGCTCTTTCAGCATGACCCAAACACCCAGCTGTTTCACCCTATGACATTAGCATACACTGTGTGTGTGAGTGTGTGTGTGTGTGTGTGTGGGGTGGGAGGGGGTCATCTCCATCAGGTTAACCAGGGGTCGTGGGGGGGTCATTTTAAATGTTCCTGTTCACACTTAAAACTCATCATGTTAAGCAGCAGAACCTCCTCCCTTCTTCTCTCACTCTTCTGTCTTTTCTCTCTACGTCTCAGTGACCCCAGGATACACAAGTGTTTACCATCATCACATTATCTGACCTAGCCTTAAACAGCTCTTTCTCTGTTAAAGACACATGTTGGCAGGTTTCTGTAATAACTACAAGCACGGGGTATCTACTGCAAGATTACTGTAACCTTACGGGAGATGGTGAGGGTGACTTCTGTCCTCTCATATCCCGATTCTGTTCTCAATCTAACAGAGCATTCACGCCAAGAGCGACGCAAACTATTCACCGTTCATACAAAGTCAATGCAAAGAGGCGAATAGATGCAAATTTGCGCTGTGCGGCATCAATGGCACGAATGCCACGAATACGCGAAATTCGCTCATTCGCTCATTCGCCTATTCGCGTGAGTTGAAATTGTGTGTGTGTATGTATGTATGTATGTATGTATGTATGTGGATAAACCACAATGTTGCTGCCGTATTTATGCCTAGATGACGTTATGTTGAGTATTGATGGTGCAGCTGCATAGCCTGGCACTGATCCATCCAAACTCCATTCAGAAAACAAGCATTTTAAAAGTTGTTTGCTTGTCATCTTGTGGACAGACCTGACAAAGCATGAATTCAAACTTTTTACAAATCAGCATTATTATGTAGTAATTTCGGCATTATTTTGATCTGTTTATTGCAATTAAATCACAGCACAATCTGTTTATTTTGGGTTCATAGCGCAGTAGCAACTTGTTGCTTGCTAGATTTAGTCAGCACAGCTCGCCGCCGGGTGATGTTATGAACCCAGACACGGCGGCGATTGTTTTTTCTGACATATCTGGGACTTTCACAACATTGATATAATTTTGTAGAACTCACTGGGTGTACAGTTTTCACAATATCGTTTATTATATATCTTGGATGGAGTATTTGATCACCCCCCAAACAATCCTGGCTCAAGCACTGTCGTCATTATGCCACATCAAATATACTGTAGGAAGTGTATGTGAAAATGATCACATCTGTCTCTTCATAACCTTCCTCCATCAAACTCTCACCCGCTACCGGCCTCAATCTTCTCTGATGTGAGGTTCTGCTGTATGTCTGAGTGTTGTATATTATCTGTGTGTTTTACAGCTCCTGGATCTGTTCATGGTGTGGGACTGGTCGACTTACCTGGCAGACTATGGCCAACCAACCTCCAAATACCTGAGAGTGAACCCAGCCACTGCTCTGGCTCTACTGGAGAAGTGAGTGCATGTGATATGTACACTGGTCCATTCACCTATGTATCGCGATTTCTTTTTTTTACGATTTTGAATCGATATATTTGCTTCATTTGAGTCTATGCGGAGCTAGAAGGAAGCTACTGCTTTTTATTGTTGTAGTCTGAGTAACATGACGTCATATCGGTTCCGTATCCATCAACCAAAACACGCCGCAGCAAGCCGACACGAGAAAGTAGAAAAAGGCAGAGATTCCACGTGGATATGACCTACGCCCTCACATTTTAAATCCAAAGTGACATTACTAGCTCTTAATTACAATCTTTTTTGCATGCAATTTATGACAACCCTCCTCCTCCTTGTGTTTTGGTTTCATGTTTGCTCTTCTGTTCCTCTGAATTTTCTCTCTGCTGTTTTTTCTGCTGCTGCTGCTCAGAGTCTACAGGGGGTAGGTTCAGCTTCCTCTCTGCTTAGGTCTTCTCCATGATTGTTATATTAATCTAAACATGGTTCTACCTCCTCTACAGTATAAAATGCCCCGCACTACTAGTTGTGTGCACATGATTTGGTTAAACTGCAAACCTTGTTGAAAACTTGTCTAGTGGTCTCGTGGATTGATGCTGCATGAGCTGCAAAGCTTTTGTCACAGAGCTCAAAAACTGATGGAAAAACAGTAAGTGACAAATCAATCATCTCTCTCTCTCTCTCTCTCTCTCTCTCTCTCTCTCTCTCTCTCTCTCTCTGTCCAGGATGAAGGACACCAGTAAGAAGAACAACATCTTCTCTCAGTTCAGGAAGAACGACAGAGACAAACAGAAACTGATAGAGACTGTGGTCAAACAGCTGAGGAGCCTGGTCAACGGCATGTCCTCCTAAACACACACACACACACACACACACACACACACACACACACACACACACACACACACACACACACACAAAGAGACGTGAAGAATGAAACATGCATGCAGTCACATGCACACACTGAACTGCCAAGACACTCGCATAGGAAGGAGATGTTCGCACATGTAATGAAGTGATAACACACAATATGACAGTGACATACAAAAGAACCACACAGGGAATTTACACACACACACACACACACATATACAGACACACAAAAGGGACAGATAGACAGCTTACACACACACACACACACACACACACACACACACACACACACACACACACATCACATAAAGGCACAGCAATACACACACTGTACAAGGCATGCAGGGAACACACAAAGTCATATCCTCTCCTTACTGTTATACCTGACTCAATGTAAATAACACACACACACACACACACTAAACAGTTTACTGGACTCTTCACAGGAATGAAAACAGTAAAATGTTTGTAAAGTATTTTTAATGGCTATGATAAGACAAACTAAATTATGTTTCGTACATTAGTGAGAGTGTAATGATTGTAGCTGCAGAGGGAGACCGGTACCGCAGAGGAAGTGTGACACTCACAAGTACTGGGACAATGAGGTCAAAGGTCACCACTTTCTGCGCCGCAAGCGAAGGGGATGAAGTATTTCCTTTTTGTCCTATCAGAAACCCATGTTATAAATTCAACAAGTTGAACACTTGGATGACGATGGAATGCATTTTGTTGCATTTCAATCAGAAGAATAACAAAATAATTGTTAGTCTACAGAGATCAAGATATTGGTGAAATAATAATAAGTCATTTTACCTCACCGAACACAGGAATTTTGACACATCAATTTTTTTTGACACCATTGTCAGAGCATAAACTGCTCCACTGAAAACGTGTGTTACGGTTTACAGTCATGAGACACAGGTGGGTGCTATAAACATGTCCCCTTGTATTAACCGATTTAACTTATTGTCCCGGGAGCATTCACATTCACGTGGCTATTTCTAGTTATAGTTGTACGGATATCGAGTACGACGTTGACATTTCAAATTTTCAAACCTACCTCCTGACAACAATGGGCTCAATCAAACCCAGAAAGTAAGACAGACGACCAAGACCAAGTTCAACTCATTGTCCCAATACTTCAACTGTTGTTACTGCGTATTGCGTGTGTGCAGAAACAACGTGATGCTGAGCTCATGGGATGGATGGATGGAATAGATGAATGGATTATGACGTCTTGAAAGACTGATGTTCATGAAAAGGTGAAGGTTTTGTTGAACTCCTTGGTGGCTTTGCTTGCTGTTGGTCTTCTTTTTCTGCCTCACATTGAACATTTAAGCCAACCTCCCTGAGACAGAGCCTCACAGTGACTCTCTGCACATGAGAACGTCAAAAAACAAGGCTGGAAATCAGAAAAGTGGCTTTTTTTAAAGTTATTTGGTCCATCTTGGACAGCATAACACCATACTTTACCGGATAATGCAATCTCTTACAACAACAACACACACATTCATACAGACATAGGCCTCATCATTGCAGGTTTGTTGTACTGGATTGTATTAGATTGTACAGGTGGACTCATCTGGGTTTTTGGTCAGCCAAGGCTCCAAGGAGCTGATGAGGATTTGGGTTTTGGAGTGTCGTAGTGACCGCTGCATGAATCCTTAACGGAGGGTTTGCATGTGATGTCACCATATGAGACATTTTCCACAGTTCCAGGAAATCTGACATCTGGTATTAACATGCAATCGGCATCTGGATATGCTTTGGCATAAATGTGAGCGGAACACGAGGGAATCGAAATGTGATTGGATCACATGGTGTATTGTGGTCAGATCTCAGCCAGGTGTCGATTACATCTGTACGGTTTTGAGAAATCAGACGGTTTAGACAAGCTACCACTAATGCTATTAAGCTTCACTCACTGTGATTCCTTTTATTAAACTCAAATTATATTCGACAATATACCAACGACAGTAGCATAACTAGCTAACGTAAGCAAACTCATAAGGTTAGTATAAGTTTTTTGCTGCTTTACGTTACCTAACATTACAAGTTACACTTATATCGAATCTTAAGGTTGTATTGTTTACCTTGGTGGAGGTTGCGTGGCTAATTCAAACTAATGCACGCATGCTATTGTATCCTGATGGATTCGTCTCCGGCGTACACAATTTCAGACGTCACCTCCTTCTCCAAGCTCGGGACTGGAAACTGTCAGACGGAGGAGGTGGGCTCGAGTATCGAGCTCTACAGCTAGACCCTTCTCACATAGGCGGACACTTACTATCTACTGAATTAAAGCATGAATTATGGGCTGCTCGCAGAAGGAAAGGTGATGAACTTTACGTGACGCTGACACTCTCGGCCACGCTATGTGGCTATATAAGTATGATTTGCGCTTTAGGAAGGCTCCCAGCCGGTAGCCTACTCCCATTTGTCTTATGACCCTAACCTTACATGTCATAACGGTTCCTCAAGGGTTTTTTTATTTGTTCTGGCAACACGCCATGGTTGTGTCCGTCAAGATGTTCCACCTACCTAATTTGGTGTGGAAGAATCTAGCTGAGAACATCTCTTAATAGCGTGTGTAAATGCACAGTTCCATGTTATTATCCAGATAGAGATCACATGTTAATACCAGGTGGAGATGATCTAAGATCTAAACTTCCACAGACCAACTGGCACGTCATACACGTCGCTGTTGAATCTGATGACCTTTGCTTGTGCAACAGTCCTCCCAGTATCACAGCTGTACTCATCCATAGCAGCCACAGCAGTGGTGGTGGTAAGGATGGTCAGGTGACATCATGTCAAAGGTGACATCAGTGCATGCCCTCTACCTCCCTCTGTAAATCCTGTCAGTTGTCGGGTTAAGGACACTTCTCCACTTTGTCTTACAACCCACTCAAACTACTTGATTCATGCTTACAAGAAAACAAGGCCCACATGGGAAATGATGTTATCGGTGATTATATATATACATATATATTTAACAGTTCAATAACTTGCATTCTTAAATTCTGTCTTTTTGTTCCTCAGGGTGAAATGAAGCTTTAGAATCTCGTAACCCACATTATATATATATTCACAAAGCACAGCAATAATGAATTGGTGGCTTTACAGCCTTGCAGGCAGGCTCTTCTAAAATCCCGCAGATGACTCCTGATGACAAAAACATTTTATAATGAGACTGTTTCTATTCTGTTTATGTTTTGGGTCTGTGCTCCACTTTCAGCAGGCATTTTTGCACTGAAACTGATTGAACTTTTTTTTTTTTTTTTTTTCCTTTTTAGATTAATTTTTTGCCTTTTTTTAAAAAAAGAAAAGTTGCTTGTAAATGCCAATGTATATACTGCATATTTTGTAAAGAAAATATTGCAGCAGTTTGTCTGCTACAAACCGAATCGGAGGTTGACACTGTGATATGCACCTCCATCAAACACCTAAAGTAAATATGTAATTAATAATAAGCGTTTGAATTTGCATTTGTTGCTTACTTGGTGAACACAGTTGAGTACAGTGTGAGGAGCTCAGTGATTTTTGTTGGTACCTTCTCTCCACTCATTTGCATGGTTAAGATATAACAAATTATGTTCTAGCAGACACCTTCTATAACATTTCAATATGAAGTATTTAAATTATGATCATAAAGAGTTCAACTAACTGCTCATAGATGTTAGCCAAAATAAAGGACCCTTCTAAATTCAGTTTTTATATATATTTACATATTGTCAATGAACATTTTACTGATGCATTCAGTAGCAACATTTTGCCACTAGCCAGATATGTTAATGAACATAATAATTTCCTCATTATGTTAATAGAAAATTAAATCCGGGCAGCATTACGTTTCCTTCGAAACTTGTTTGCTGTTGCAAATTAGTTGTATATAAATGTAACAGGGTTGTAAAATATGGTATGATAAAGGCCTGGCTCTCTGCAGTTGAGGCAAATGTTTGACAATTTAATGTATTGTCATTAATATAATATGAAATGAAACTAATGTTTCACATAATCTCATGTGAGACAAAAGAAGCTTTGTGTGGATGTGGATGGAAGTATAAAATGAATCAGTCTGAGGTCTTTTGTTTCCTGGTATAATGGCACAAATCGGGATTTTTAAAGATTTACGTAACACTGCTTGTATGCCAATGATTATTTCAATTGGAATAAAAAAGATTCCACAGAAGTGGAGAGAGGGTACATTTTGATATCCAAAGGAATCCTTGCTTTACCTTTTTGTCATTGTTCTCAGTGAGGCGCCCTGACTGAGATGCTGTTTTCCTAAATTTGTTGTTTTTATTTTGTGTGCTGTAATAAAAGTTTATTCAACAGTAATGTCTGCGTGTTCTCTAAGCACACTGTTTGGTTCAGTACGGCTCAGTGGACAGTAGATGAGTTAACACTGATCAGTCTGTTTCTCTGTCCAACATGTATCTGAGGAACTACTGTCCAGACAGCGACGATGATGATATGGGTATACACATAGAGCCCTGAGGGTGAAATTCCAGGTTTTAATTAAATGTGCAGCAGGTATTAAAGTATAATTCCAGTTAATTACTACTTGGGTTTTATTTTTTTGAGGTTTTGGCCATCATATCTATAACATTAGGGGTGTAACGGTATAAAAAAACATAGTTCAGTGCATACATCAGTTTGGGGTCACGTTTCGGTTGTTATATTTTTGGTATAAAAGGGAAAAGAAACACAAGATAACATTTCAATCAATTTTAAAAATGTAAATATTAAGTGGTGCCTCATTGGCCATAATGTTGTTGCTGCAAAAATGAAGACACTAAAAGTATGACATAATGGTCATAAAGTTATACTTTAGTTTAGGTTTCACAAATAAGGAAATACTTAATCTTTTGGCACTACATCAGCACCACATTATCATAAGTATCAGGACCTTGAAAAGATTGTGCAAGAAACTGCGTTGTCCTTTCGCCCGTTTTGTTGGTTGCTTGTAATATGTTTTCCTAATATTAAGCCTTTTTTTCTCCTAAATGTATGACTTTATTCTCGTAATATTATGACTTTATTCTCGAAATCTCAGATTTTTTTTTTTTTTGTCCTCAATGTGACCCTAATACTCTTCCTCAATACCTGGACCCCATTTACTTTGCATTAAGGATTTACTCCATTTTTGGGAGATTGGAGGCTCTTCCATGCAGCTCTGGTTCCCTCATTTGCACTCACCATATATGAGCTATACAACCAGGGGCTAACCTGTTGTATAGGTTAGAGGTAACTAAAAATGTTTTTTTTTATGTGGGTGAAGTGACCCTTTAAAGCCACTGAGTGGAAACAGAGAGACTGCGTCATCTTTAACTGAACCAGCAGTCGCAATCTAGACGTGGCTGCTCTACCCCTCCTCTTCCTCTCCCTCTCACACACTCACACAAAGACAGAAGCATCACTTTGTTCCGCGAAGGTTTTCTGTCATCTTGTATCTCACCCTCGGAGCCTTGCTGTGTCCCACCACACACACGCTAACTGGGAAACAGCAAGTGAACTTTGGCCTGGGTCAGCGTTTGAATGCGAGGATCCCTGTCGCCGCAGATGTAATGAGGCGAGAGACATTTGGAAAGCTCTATTATCACTGGACAGCCGCCACCCCGCCAACACACACACGCACACAGAAATGTGTTTGTTTTCCCCAGAGAGGTTACTGTTACTACACCCTCAGCTCTACTGTCTTCTTCTCTGACATGGTGTCATTTCTTTTACACGCACTTCCTCCATCTCTCGTCAAAGCGAAGGTGGGTTTATCTCTCAGCACGCAGCAAGTTCCTGTTGTCTGATCCTGTTGTGATCTCCTGCATTTGGGTCCACCTGCTCCACTCTCCCTGACAACACTACAAGATGTTTCTGAAAACATCTAAGGAGAGAAATAGGCATTATAGTAACAGAATATTGATTCATATTTGATCAGCGCTGCCTAGTTTGACCGTTTGATCGGAGTTCACGGGTGATTGACAGCTGCTCAGAGATGCAAGGCTCCAGCTCGGCTCTGATTGGTTGTTTTCCTCCGGGTCTGTGAAATCCTTTTTTTCAGATTTTTCAGATCACCTGTCTCATGCGCTACTGTCAGGATATAGCAACCGTTTTATAAAAATAACTTTTTTTTAAATCATCCAATCTGCCTATACTTCAGATTTAAAGGCACTGCTACTTTTACTTAAGCAAAAGGAGCAGAATACTTCTTCCACCACTGCATAAAATGTTGTGAAGCACTGGCATGCAAGTGTCCAGGGTTCCCAGTGGTGCTCAACAACCCACAGAGGGTTTGTCTCTCTGTTTTGTGCAATATTGAACTATATTTGCAAGATGCAGCGCTATCATAGGTGTTATGAAACAATGTAATCTGAGGACTGAGTCGGATATGGCACACGGTCCAATAATATATACTATTTTAATAGCCACGCAGGTGGCTTTCCAGCTTTTATTTACAGCCGGGTGACGTTTTTGAATATATAACCTAATATAATAATAATAATACCTTTTTGCTTATACAGCTTATCCATGAAATAGTGGTGCTATTTTCTGCAGCTTGAAGTTCACCACTAATAATCCAAACTACAACACGTTATCAGTCGTAAGCTGCACGTCCGACGTTTGAGTAATTATGTGGGGGTGAAACCAGCAGACATTACGTTCCTGTGTCAATGCATTGACACAGGAGGGGGGGCATCCTTCCTGCATGTCAACAGGAGTGACAAGTATTTTAGAGCAGAGATCAAACACTTTAACAAGGCAGTAAACAGCTTTTACATTCACTTCAACAATACAGCAGGCAGACAGACAGAGGAGGATGAGGAGGAGGAGACCCGGGAACACATTCCCATCGGACCTACACATGTACCAGTGTTATAGTGACTATCTATCTCAGCCTGTTTCATCTTCTCAAAGCTTCCTTCCTTCCATCTATAAGATGGCATTAAGATTGAGAGGTGGAGGTCAACACAGCTGTTGATCTAAATAATAATAAAGTGTTTGATGTGAATTCAGCAATCTCCCCATTTTCATATGACAAGCAGTTTTAACATTTAATAGCTAAGCTTGACTATCCGGAATTAACATTAGAGATATCCACAGTTGCATTTTGATTCATCGTAATGACATTGTGACTAGTCAGAATTCTTATTCCGGATATCTATAACGTCATTGTGACTAGTCAAAACGACAGTTAGAGATATCTGTAATTCAGTTCTGACTATCCTAAATAACAGTTACAGATATCTCAAACCTCATTATGACTATAGTCTCTCTGGATATCGGCCCAACAAAGCATCTGAACAGTGTTGGCAGAAGCTTTTTGTTAACTTGGATAGTTCGGTAAAGTGTGAAAAATATTCACAGACTCAAACTTCCCGGATCCATAACTCATAAGAGACACATAGTTAAAACACCAACGAGGGCTCTTTCTAATGGTAGTGAGGTAGACGACGAGCCACAAGCTCATTTTAATCACAATCAGCCTTTGGTCATCCGAGCTGGACATGTAACATTGGTATCTATGTGCAGCCGGCTGTTAGACGACGAGTGGTCAGGGACCGCTGTGGATTAGATAGTTAGAAACTGACACGAAATAGAAAAGATTTCATCACGTTTTCTCCACTGGAAGAACACCCTAGAGAGCACTTCACATTTTTTCTCCATTGAAAGAACACCCTAGAGGGCACTTCATAATGCTTTCTCCACTCAAAGAACACCCTAGAGGGCACTTCATCATGCTTTCTCCACTCAAAGAACACCCTAGAGGGCACTTCATCATGTTTTCTCCACTCAAAGAACACCCTAGAGGGCACTTCATAATGCTTTCTCCATTCAAAGAACACCCTAGAGGGCACTTCATCATGCTTTCTCCACTGGAGGGCACTCTAGAGGGCACTTCATCATGTTTTCTCCACTGGAGGGCACTCTAAAGGGCAGTTCATCATGTTTTCTCCACTGGAGGGCACTCTAGAGGGCACGTTATCACATGTTCTCCAGTGGAAGGGCACCGGCACTTTATCATGTTTTATCTACCACAGGATATTAACTGAGTATTTTCGAACATGGGGGCCACCAAAGGGGTGTCGTACAGTGCTGTATAGTGTTGTAACTAGTGCTTGGTAAACATGTTTTAATAAAGGAGGTTAAAAGTCAAAGTCTCATTCTCTCTCTCTCTCTCTCTCTCTCTCTCTCTCTCTCTCTCTCTGTTTGATGGACAGTGAACTTGGTTGAGCGTGAGAGTTCACTGAGATGTCAGGGTTACAAGCAGGTCAGCCAGCGTGTGAGCTGGGGGAGGAGAGATATACAAACACGTGTGCACGCGCCGCTGCACTTGTGCTGAATGCGCTCTCTCTCTCTCTCTGCAGGTATGTGTGTGTGTGCGTGCGTGTTGTAATGATAACAGTAAACACATTAACAGATGTCTGAGTGAATTCATCATCTGTATATCAGCTGTTATAGTTCTGGAACAGAGACATGCTGCCTGAGTTTTCATCATCACAAGAGAGATGGAAAGTAACTACATACATTTAATCAGGTAGCATATTTAGTTACAGTTTTATGTTTTTGATAGGTGAGGGTTTATTTCTATATATTCCATCTATACTGTTACTCCACTTTGTACAATATAGTAAGTAACTCACAGCTGCACAGCTCTACATTCTACGGAGACTAACGTTTAAACAACAAAATACATGATAAGCTCATAAATACGATGTATTACTATAAACTATAGGCCTACTAAATAGTATGTGAATTATTCAGACGTCCACCAGGAAGCTGCTGTCAAGTCAGCACACTGACACACTGACAGCTGTTGTTGCCTGTTGGGCTGCAGTTTGCCATGTTATGATTTGAGCATATTTTTTATGCTAAATGCAGTACCTGTGAGGGTTTCTGGACAATATTTCTCATTGTTTTGTGTTTTTAGTTGATTTTCGATAATAAATATATTCATAGATTTGCATAAAGCAGCATATGTGTCCACTCTCATGTTGATAAGAGTATTAAATACCTGACAAATCTCCCTTTACGGTGCATTTTGAACAGATAAAAACATGTTATTAATTGCAATTAACTATTGACAATCATGCGATTAATCACGATTTAAATATTTGAATCGATTTGACAGCCCTATTAAAAGCATTACTTTCAGCTGCAATTAAAGTGTACCTTTACAGTCACATCTCTGCATACAGTGTGAATGTATGCAGAGATGTGACAGCAGTGAAGGTGCAGATTTCTGGTCAGTCTTGAGTCCAGCAGGTGAGAAGCAGGTTAACAGAGAGTTTATAGAGCAGCATAGAGTGAGGTGTAGACCCAGGAATCATTCTCCACCCTTGAACCTCCCTTCACCTCCTCCTCTCTGCTTTATCACACCTGAACAGCAGAATCCTGTTTCACACATTCACATTGTGATGAGAAAAACTCACCAGTTCCAGCATGACCAGCTGGAAACCCATTCACCCTGAACATGCATCAGCCGCTGCTGTCTGTCTGAACACAGAGTAAACAAGGATTTGTACTTTTAATATTGTGGCTGGTGTTGGGTTCAATTTACTGTTAAGCAAATACATGTACGTCATGAAATATTTCCTATTCTATCGCGAGGCCTTTACTACCATCGGGTTCAAATTTGTCAGAGCTCTACTCTGTCTTTAAATCCCACCGACCGTCCTTCAATCAGATGAAAATGCTGTAGAAATAACTGACTTTGTTGTTCTGTTCTGTTGACTGAATGCCACATTTTCTATGATGTATTCCAGCCAAGAAAAATCAGGAGCCCCTGGAGTTCTTGAGCTCCAGGTTTACTGTTTGTCAACTGGTTTGTGCTAATTTAATTTAAATATCTTGAGAATATCTACAACTAAAGCACAATACGATCTGGCATGATGGATGCAGGTAATATTCTGTCTAAGAGAAACTGTACACATTGCACAGAGCAACCCGTCCTCACTCTCAGTGCGTCAAATACCGACGCCAGGTCGGTGCCCCTCAACGTCTGATACCAACGCACCGAGGCACCTTTTAGCATCTGTATGAGGCGCACCGGGCTTTCAACTAACTCCGATGTAAATCCAGCCACATTATTGTTAGACTCGCAGAACCGGCGTTGAAACTAAACGTTGAGTGATTATGTTGTGTTGCGCTGTTACCTCTGTAGTAGGGCTGTCAATCCATTAAAATATTTAATCGTAATTAATTGTATGATTGTCCGTAGTCAATCTCGATTAATCACAAATTAATCTCACATTTTTTATCTGTTCAAAATGTACCTTAAAGGGAGATTTGTCAAGTATTTAATACTCTTATCAACATAGGAGTGGACAAATATGCTGCTTTATGCAAATGTATGTATATATTTATTAATGGAAATCAATTAACAACACAAAACAACGACACATATTGTCCAGAACCCCTCACAGGTACTGCATTTAGCATAAAAAATATGCTCAAATCATAACATGGCTGAAGCCCAACAGGCAACAACAACTGTCAGTGTGTCTGTGTGCTGACTTGACTATGACTTGCCCCAAACTATCATAAAGTGGGCATGTCTGTAAAGGGGAGACTCATGGGTACCCATAGAACCCATTTTCATTCACATGTCTTGAGGTCAGAGGTCAAGGGACCTCTTTGAAAATAGCCATGCCAGTTTTTCCTCGCCAAACTTTAGTGTAAGTTTAGTATGCTAAGCTAGTATGACATGATTGGTGCCAATTTATTCTTTAGGTTTTCTAGTTTCATATGATGCCAGTATCTTCACTCTAGCTCTAAGTTGCGTTAATGCATTAAAGAAATTGGTGGCGTTAGCCCTAGTTTATTCATTTCGTTATTGTTGGCCTAAAAGTAGTCAAATAGCATACTGAGTCTAAAAAAACTGGTCTAGTCTAGTTTCTAAACCTCTTAAATTCCCGGAAAGAAATCCGAGGATATGTCCTCAGTGTCCACAGCCCTGCTTGTAATCAGCAGAAAGTCAAAGGAAAAGTCTTGGAATTGTTTACATCCATGAGCCATGATGGCAGATCAGATCATATGTCTGGGCTTTTGTGTGTGACTGTAATGGTGATAGTTGCTGTAGTGCCTTCCCACCAGGGGTGAACCTCAGGGCGCACCTCTTTTAAAAAAAGAAAACGCACACAGTCAGCCAGAACAGACAGATCCATCCATGTAATGTGTCGTTGTAAAAGCTGCAGCCAAACTGTCTCACTCTGACTGACCGATCGTGCCCTGCCACGCACACACACACACACACACACACGCACATAAACACACGTCCTGTCGTTATGGCAGGTCGTAAAAAAACAGGAGACCAAACTGCAGAGTGAGGATGTGGCGGCTCTTGGCAGATGAGCGCCTTCTCCTGCTCGGTGTTTACTTTTCATGCGCCGTAGCCCGGGGATAACCTTGTGTTCGTGCGTGTGTGTGTGTGCACGTCCCTCCGCCTGTCTCTACTGACCCAAGTTTGAACCCGCTGAGAGATATCATTTTTATAACAACACACACACACACACGTGGGAGGAGGACACAGAGAGAGAACAGGTCAAAGTCTTCCTCTAGATTAGGAAGAGGTTCAATCTGAGGCAGACTGATAGCAGCTTGGAGTCAAGCGGAGGGCAACGCCGCTACGCAGAGATGTGTTAATCATCATTTCATCTCTCATAGTCAGAGGCTGCCTCATTGTTACACTGATACATCATGAAGAAGAATAATTACATGGTGCATCCACGTCAGAATGATTAAAAGTATGAACGTGTGTCAATAAAATGAACTAAACTAGATTTAACGTTGAATGGTGTAGCGGTGAGGATTCATGGTGCCTTCAAATGGGGTCGTATTTCCCGGGTTCACGAGAAGAGTCCATATGAACAACTCCCCCTCATTTCTGAAAGTTTCGAGTTCACAAGTTGTGACGTTTTTGTTGACGTTGTCAGAAATGGGGGTCAATACCTCCGCGGCCAACTAGGTGGCGCTCTGTGGCCCACCAATGGGCCCCGGCCCATATTTTCGCCTATCATGCACCAAAAAATATTAATTTCCAAGGCCTCCGCCATTTCTGACAAACGTCAACAAACACGTCACAACTCCTGAACTCGAGGCTTTCTCGAGGGGAAAGCGTTCATATGGACTCAACTCATAAACACGCGTAAACACCACCCCCATTTGAAAGGCACCAGTATATACGAGTTTCACTTGAAGGCACCATAAGAACATTCTTACAGCCTCTTTAACCATTTGCTGAAGCAGCTGAAAATGTGCCGCTTAAAAAAAGCTTTTTTCTCTAGTATTTTTGTATTATTATTGGGATTTTTTGTTAAGTGTTTTTTTGTTTGTTTGCTTTGTTGTTTTGTTTTTTTAACTCTTTCTTTTTGTCATTATTATTATTGTTATTTCTTTTCTTGGTTTTGAATGTTGAGGTTATTTTCTCTCTAGTGTACTTGATGGGTTTGTCTGTAAGCTCATCCACTTAAAAGTTGGTTTATAGACTGTTGTAATTATAAACAGTGGATTGCATATGTGAAAACAGCCTTGGAAAAAAAGGAAAAAACAAAGTATAAAAAAAAAAAAAGGCTTGTTTTGCTCTTGAATGCAGCAGGCCAGCCCTGCAGGCATCATTACTACTGATCCCACACAAGCCATGGCTTAAGCCAAAGGTAATGAGTGTGTAAACTAGCCTCAGTGCTGCCAACAAAAGGGCGACTTGGTTGGGACGCTGCTCCCATTGTCTCCGGAGAGGAATCATCACCTTCTTCTTCTTCTCAGTGAAATCCTGTGTGCGTGCAACAGGAGGAGGTAGGAGGTAGGAGGTAGGGATTAAGGGAACAAATGGTGAGGCTGAAGTCAGCCCAGCAGTATACAGGCTACAGGCCTGGAGGCGGGGCTCCAAACGACACCCACAATTAAAGATGAACTTTGAGTGAACTAATTTATCCGAGGGAGGAGAAAGAAGGTAACCCTGGCAGCCTATAAAAGAGCAGCATGAGCAGCCTGGAGTCTCCATACAGAGCTGACAGAGCTTCACCTTTATCTCTCTCTCTCTGCAACAACAACAAGACGCTGCAAGCATGGCTCTGAACACACTGCTGGCCACCTTCCTGTGCACCATCGTGCTGCCCATCCTGCTGTTCCTGGTGGCTCTGAAGCTGTGGGAGGTTTACATGATCCGAGGCAGAG
>CAKALG010008439.1:0-10543 GCA_916700815.1 Helicolenus hilgendorfi
TCCCGCCCACACACCTGCCCGAGCCAATCACAAGCCGAGCACGGCCGCAGCTTTTTAGCTTGATCCACCTAGCTGCTATGTTAGCACCACGGTAGCTGTTTAGCTAGAAAGACACAACAACTAAACCTTAATATCTCTATACCTACATTTATGATCAAATTGACACGTGTTCTATTACACAGACTTGTGACGGTTACAGAAAGTTAAAGTTAAATCTTCTCTCTCGTACAATTCCCGAGCCTCCGGCTGCACGACTACTTCACCTGATTCAATGTTAGCTATGCTTAGTTTAGAAATAACTGAAAGGGTGGGTTCAAAATGTTTGGGAAGTGGGATTGTATGTATACTCCTGCGTTCTGAGAGGTAAAATTATTATTTTTGTGAATGGAGACTGGTGGCTTTGAAGAGAGCGATATAACGGCTTCAGTTCCTTGTCGGAAAGGGCTGTCTGATGGCGAGAAAAATCAGCTGAGGACGGAAGCAGCAGAAAAACGGATTTTAGACACTTAAAAAAATCAATATCAGCTTAAGTGTATGTTAATTTACAATATTTTCACTGGGAACTGAAGCTGTTATTTCGCTGTCTTTAAAGCCACCAGACTCCATTCACAAAAACAGTAATTTTACCTCGCAGAACACGGGCGTTGGTGGTCTAGCGCTGCATTGATCGATTCGTTATTTTGTGTTATTGTGTGACTTGAGGATCTGGACTAATGTGCCGTCCACAGCAGTACATTGCATAGCTTCTGTGCTTCTACTCCTGTCTGCTTCTACGTCAGGTTATGTGGGAAAATATTTTTGGAAGGGCTTGGGACAATAGCTTTTTGACGCTAAAACATACAGTACATACTTTGAGCAAAATTTGAAGTTCTGATTTGAATACATAAGGCACACTACTACTACTACTACTACTACTACTACTACTACTACTACTACTACTACTATTACTACCACTACTACTACTACTACTACTACTACTACTATTACTACCACTACTATTACTACCACTACTATTACTACCACTACTACTACTACTACTACTACTACTATTACTACCACTACTACTACTATTACTACTACTACTACTACTACTATTACTACCACTACTACTACTATTACTACCACTACTACTACTACTACTACCACTACTACTACTTAGATTAGATTAGACTTTATTAATCCCACAACTGGGAAATTCACTCTCCACAGCAGAAAGAAGACAGCTCAAGAGATACACATCTATGAAAAATATATACAAAATATACACAAGAAAAATACACCAAAAGTACACCGAATAAAAATAAAATAAAATAAAATACTATATACACAAATCCACATGATATATACATAAATAAAGTGCAAGATTGCGCTGTGAGATGTAAAAAAAATAGCATGTGCAAAATTGCACATGGTCAGGAAGAGCAGGAGTTATATAGTCTGACAGCTGCTGGGATGAAGGACCTGCGGAACCTCTCCTTCTTACATCGAGGATGTAAAAGTCTGCTGCTGAAGAACTACTACTACTATTAGTACCTCTACTACTACCACTACTACTATTACTACTACCACTACTACTACTACCACTACTACTACTACTACTACTACTATTAGTACCACTACTACTACCACTACTACTATTACTACCACTACTACTACCACTACTACTACTACTACTACCACTACTACTATTACTACCACTACTACTACCACTACTACTACTACTACTACCACTACTACTACTACTACTACCACTACTACTACTACTACTACTACTCTTACTACCACCACTACTACTACTACTACTATAAAAACCTAAAAAAAATCTTAAAATATTGTGATTAATTTTATAATTATTTGTTATCTACTATTTTTACAGATGTATTTCTTTATTATTTTATTGTGTTTCGTTGAAAATATGTAAAACACGTTGTATTGGCCTACGTTGTTTTATTCAGTTGGTCCAAAAACGGTTATTGTGAAAGCAGGGTCTTGTAATCCGTGTGCCATTACATTAAAATCATACATTATTATGTAGATTCAGTAGGTTTTCTTATTTGCCTTAATAAGGCTTTACATAGACTCCAGTAAACTCTAATAATCCAAAGGTAATAATGGCACTCATTCACAACGTCAGTGGTAATTTGGTTGTGTTATGCACATTGAACAGCCTATAGGCACAAATTACAACAGTATTGCTCCGTCACATGGAAAGCCTCAATTATATCTTCACATGAACTGCAAGTTTGTGGTTCATTATGAGTTACCCATAGGCCATGGAAAACCATTACAGCTTGCTGCTTTACTCCCATCTGATGATAAATATTTTAGATTACACTAATTGAGCTTATGGAGGGCAACAATTAAAAGTCAGAGTTTGTAACCGAACTGCAACACCGTTAAGATGATTTTGACACAATGTTCTCTACCAACACGTACATTAGTCGAGTAAAGGTGCTATAATTCACTCATTCTTACATGATTTCTCTTTTAGCCTTTAAAATTGAGTAGATATTTTAAATATGTCTGACTGCTGTATTCTCTGTGATTTTATTCCCGGCTGTTGCAGAGCAAGAATTATCAGGCGCAGGTAAAAGAGGTTGTGGCCTTGAGATGGATGGGTTGAAAATTACAGGTTGAAAAGAAGAGCAGTAACGGTCGCAGAGTCTGAATGGCAACGAAGAGGATGAAAAGACATTGAGAGAAAATGTGTCTCTGAATAAATTAGCTGAGGAAGATAAGGCGGACGTGAGGAGGAAAGAGGACACTAACTCGGTGAACGAAAAGGGGCGATTGGTTGAGGAAGAAGAGGTAGAGAGAGAGAGAAAATGTTTACATTAGTACCCCCGAGGCTCTTTTTAAGATTATTGCATATTGAATGTGAGCAGCTGGTAAAAGAAACATCAGACCTTCAGAACGAGATCAAGACCTACTACTCCTGGCTACTGTTCTCTTCCGAGGCAACTCTCTCACGTCTCCAGTTAGTGAATGTGAGTGTGAACGCCGAGGACCAGATGGCCTCCTCCTCCCTCCTTTTTTCTCTCTCCATCCCTCTCCTTACGCGACACTTCTCGCCTTCCCTTCTTCGCGGCTCCCTTACCTCCCTGGCAGGCGTGCGTGTGTGTTAGTGTGTGGGTGTGTGGCTGGATTTTGTGCCAGTAGCCAAACAGACTGATGCATGCTGACATTTTCTCCAGCAGAAAGAAAAGAAATGACAGAGCTCTCCTCCTCTTCCTCCACCTCCTCCTCTCTCTTCCCTTGAAAGACGCTGTCAGCTACGACTGGCCTTGTTCAACACCAGCACACACACCGATTTTCCCTGCTGTAACACACAAATACACATATTGTATGTGTGCACCAGACTCTCCTCTGTCTCTTGCTGACAGGCTGGAGTCAGCCCCGCTCCATCCCCGTCAGTAATGCTCTCTCTTCAGGATGTGACAGGGAGGAAACAAGGTTGACTTGAGCTGAAGTCATGCCGTAGCTCAGGGGCAGACGAGCAGGAAATATCACCATCCTGCTAATGTTGTTTTAAATAGCCGTGTCTTTGGGCCAGACAGCGAGCACTGCCGCCACACTGTCAGTGCTGAGGAGGATCTACAAGGGCTGCTCCATTCGATTTGACGCAGTCTAATTCAATAGGATTTCATTTGAGCCTGTTGAATTTAATTTCGCAGCGTAATGAGTGATTAAATTATTTGGGGATGTGCCCTACAGTATGTCTTTCGATTAAATGCGAGTCAGCGGAGATCTGTTGAGTTCCAGGAAATTCAGCTCATGTCAAATTAAATATAAGCTTTGCTATTAACAGGAGAAACACACAACAACAACAACAACAACACATACAAACAAACACACACACACAAATGTGTGCTAAGAACAGAAAGTAATACAACCTGCAGCTACAACAACATTGTGAGACACATTAAATGTAGAGCTGACCCCAAATCGAACTCCAAATCAGTATTCAAATGCTTTTTTTTTTTTATATAAGTATGTAATAATAAAGTTTAAATCCCGAAATAGCCCATGAAATAAGGAATAATCCCACAACATTATTCATATTCAACATTAATTATTATTAGTTATTCTCAGATGGATATCACTGTTTGTTGTGTGCAGAGGTGCGTGTGTGTACAGTAGTCTACAGTATTCGAGAATACCTTCGAATATTTCTCATTAAAGCTTTGAAGCCCAAAAAATGGTATTCGGGAAAGTAATTTAAAGTCCTGAAACTCAATTTTCTATATCAGCTCCTTATCATGAAAATGAAAAAAAAAAATGTTTTATGCCAAACTGTTTTATTTCTCATTAGATATTTGAGTATTTTTTGTTTGTACTGAGGTCTTTTCACTTGTTTGAAGTGTGTGATGTCACTAATTTCTCTGCACCAATCAGGATTCAGCAATATTTTAATCAAAATCTGATGACAGTCGGTGGGTTGTTAGCTCGTGCTGCCAGGCTACTGTCAATCAAACGTGATGAAATCACACCCACACAGTCTTTATGAAGATTAGCTGAGTTTTTTACTGTTACGCTCTTAATAAATAAAACTTAATCTCTTTTTTCTGAACTAAATTTGGTAACAAATATACGTTTTTTTAGAAACACAATTTCAAACCACGTTTTTAGGGGCTTCAAAATCTGATTTGCTTTTCTCTTGTCATTGGTTTGCACACGGTACACTATATAAGATTCTTGTTTGTGCCTTTCCTCGGTGTGATTTCTTTTCATTCTCACCTCAGCCAGATTGCAAGATTGCAGCAGATTGCCACAACTTTCACTGAGAAATGTCTCAAGGTTTTTTCCGAACATGTCGACAAGTAAAATTGGCAGAGAACTTATGAATTGGTGTCTGAAATATCTGAAATGTGGCCTCCACTTTCTTTAGAGTTTCTATTAAAACTTTCTCCACCCAATTCTTCTTCTGTCTTGTTTTTCACATCTCTTTTCCCCGTCCCTTTCCCCCTGCTACTTCTTTTGTGTCTCTCACACAGCCCTGTCCCTTTCTCTTTTTTCTTTTGTCTCCCAGATCGACTCCCCTCTGCTGACATTGCAGACGTATCCCGCTGATGTAAACTAGTGTAATGATTACGACAGCCATCAGGGACTCCTAATGACAAGATCAAAACACATACTGTACACCACACACACACAGTCTCACTTTTCTTTCTCTAACTTGTGTATATGTGTGTGTGTGTGTGTGTTTTGTTCTCCAGATTCTGAGTAATAGGAAAGGTCTGCTACCAGAACCCAACCTAGCCCAGCTGCTGACCAGTATGACCAACCCTGCTGCCCTGCAGATCCTCATGAGGCCGTACCACTCTGGGAAAAGAGGAGGTATGTGCTGCTGCATGGAGCATCATTTGGTTTTACAACTAATAGCCCATAAGTTATTATATACAGACATTATTTTAACAATGTCTGAATTTGTAATATACCCAATATTTTTTTTCCTGATTTATTTTAGCCCACTGAATTATACAAAATGACCTTCATCAGCTAATGTCATGTAATGTACAACGCCTTGGGCTATTAGTGTGAAACCACCTTACCCTGACACACTTTATCAAGAGCTGAATGGATGGGAGTGCACTAAAGAGGAGTGTTGATAGAGATCAACTGGAGGTGTCACACGTCCCTCTGAAGTAAAAGCTTTGGTCCGGAGAACAGATTAAGCACCTCTATAAAGAAATGACAGCAGTGTGATTGTAAGAAAGTAATAACAAGAAGGTCCAAGCAAGCGATGGTCTTGCCCATCTGCCTCACTGTGATACAAGTCTCTCTCCACACTCACAAAACGATGATAAAACACAGGTCTACATAAACACTAAAGGAAGGACCTTTAATGAATAAATAAATAGATGTTTCAAAATACAAGTCAATGTTGTCATCCGAATAAAATGTCACACAATGTTTGATTAATAAAGGTACAGTGTGTAGGATTTAGTGGCATCTAGTGGTGCGGTTGCAACTAACTGAGTACCCATCCGTTCACTCCTCCCTTTTCAAGACCGCGGTAACTTGAGCCGCGTGAAGAGGACCCGCTCCCTATGTAGATATAAACGGCTCATTCTAAGCTAACGGAAACACAACAATTCTTAGTTTCAGGTGATTATACACTACTGAAAACATAGTTATAAATATTATATTCGATTTTTGCTAATAGATCCCCCGAAATGTTACACACTGGCCCTTTAATGAATGTACGAGAATGAGTGAAGAATCTAGAAATTTAGACAAATTGTAAACAAATGGAATCACATGAATGGAAACACATATTAAAGGGCAGAAAACTATAAAATTGCTATGATGTAACATCTGCAAAGGAAGACTGAAAATTGCTTGAAAGCACTGGGAAAAAGCTAGTAAGTGGACCTTGATTTAAGATTTTTTTTGTAAAACATAAAACATGATTAACTTTTTAAATGTTTAAAAATTTGATTCAAGACACAGTACACTGTACTTTTTAAATATCACATCTCTTAAAATGCAGGGTTTATTTTTGTTTATCATGAAATGTGTTTGCAGCTGTTGCAGGTCCTTCAGTAACATGCGGCTTAAACCTTTCAACCTGAAAATAGTGTACAGTATTATATCAAATTTGCATCTACACTGCACATTTTGAATAATCTTAAAGAAAGCAAATCAGCATCCTGAGTTTGTTCCTTTTGAGTAGCCTTTCTTGGATAATATCAAAGATCCACTGTAAGAGTGTGTCCCTCTGTTAGGCCCTTATATATACTATAATCACCTCGTTAACAGGCTTCATTATTTGATGAATGGCTAATCAGGTATTAAAATGAAATCATGTGACATTAGTGGAACAAATGAGAACAGGAAGGGGAGAAGATGGGCGAGGTGGGGGAAGCTCTCTTTAAGAAGAGCACGCACAATTAAAGTCTAAAATTAGGACCTTGATTAAATGTTAAACTTTCTCTACCTAGTCTGCAGGAAGCTACCATTAGCATTGACTTTTACATTTATTATGAGGAGGCCTTGTGATTCAGAGAAGGAGCTCGCACACGCACACAAAAGCCAAAGAGAGGAGGTGTGTGTGCTCTGTATGTGTGTAAGTGTAGGGTGCCAATCGCCTGAAGGTGAGAGAAGCCTCGCTGATATGAATCCTGAACAGAGAAAACGTGTTTTAGTGTGTGAATGTGGGCAAACCCTACTAAATTTTGGAAATCTATGAAGTTTTTTTTCCATTTTAAAAAATATCTGTTCTGTAGTTTTTACACTGCAGCTTAAAAACAACAAGCCGTACTAGTTATAATCAATGAATGTCGGTCAATGCAAACTTACTTCTTGTTGTTGCCATGGTGATTTGATAAGCAAGAGGATTGCCTTTTCTGTTTCCACTGAAAAAAACACAGTGTAACTGCTCATTTTTAACATGTGCAATTCACATTTTTCAGCATTACAAAGAAAACCACACCGGGTGTTGACACAGTTGTAACAAACAAAAAACTGGCGGTACGTCTTCTTCCTCTAGACTTGATCGCCATTAACAACAGAAGGAAACTCTTGTTTATTCATTGCTTAATCCTTTTTGGAAGAAAAGGCAATTATTGGTGCACAATTTAATTACATTCCTCAGCAGACAGGTTGTTTTTATCACGGCTGTGCAGCAGCTACCTAAACACACTTCAAATAAAAGTTTAAGACAGCAGTTGGCCTTTGAGGTTTTAACTAGAAGCAGAAGTCAAACTGTGAAAACAAATTGTGTGAAAACAACAGATCAGAAAATTGAGGATATACCATGAGCAAAAGTTGGACCAAAAAATGAATAACAATAACTGAAGCATTCACAAAAGTGTAGACTAACTTTAAAATGAGTTACGTTGTACATCGTCTGTCATGCCTGAAGAAGCAAAGATCCAACATTAAATCACTGTAGGAACTACAACACAGTAGCTAATCTAGTAAACATACGATGGTTGAATCTGAAATTCCATACTAACATACTATTTAGTACGCCCATACACTCGCCTGACTCAAGCACGAGCTGAGCACGGCCACAGTTTGTCAGTGTGAGCCACCTCGCTGCTACGTCAGCATAACGGTAGCTGTTTGGCTAGAAAGACACAACTAACCATAATATCTCTATAATTACTGTTTTTATAGCATCAAATAACTAATTAAAACCAAACTTATCAGAAATATTAAAACTTAAACATACATCAGCGTGATAAAAACTACCTAAAATGACAGAAACCATCTTTGGGAAAAATGTATTTGACGTGTACTTTGACTTTTTAGTTTGTCCCATGTCCCATCCGCTAACATGGAGGGGGCGGGATTAATGACCTATACTGCAGCCAGCCACCAGGGGGCGATCGAGATGTTTTGGCTTCACTTTTGGGGTCATAACTAGAAGGTAACACACAAATTGCGATGCTCTCGTGAGATGGTTAAGGTAGAGCATTAACTTTGAGTAGTTAAGATTAGAATAGGTCGTCAGGCACCGAGTCTTGCGAGAGTTTTTGCAGGTTACCTTCTAGACACAACCACTTGTGGGGAGCTGTCATGTCATCCATCTTTACATACAGTGTATGGCTAAAACAGTATGTGAGTTATGTCCAAAACCTTAGTATGAAATCAATAGTACGCGAATTGCATACAATTTCCAGTGAAATATCACAGTATGCAAACACTGGACACTACAGCGGCATAAATATCCCACAATGCAATGCGGTAGTGACGACAACGTTCATAACAGACATTGACGGACAGCTCTGTAACGTCAACAATTCCTGAATTGAAGTGTAAGTATAAGATTTCACTTTGCTAGGCGTAATATATTTTTTAACATTAGTTCAGACTTGATTCATGATTCTCCCAAATCATCGTTTTGATCACATGAGGTTGGTACGGGTTACCATGGTTAAGTGTCTCCAACAGGAAAGGAGGCTCTAAGGGTGTGACGAGGTAATTACAGTTCAGTGCGTCCAAAAAGATACATACTACTGTTTATTCACACAAAAGTGTGTTGAACGATCGTTCACATGTTGAGTATGTAGTGCCTAGTATGTGGTGGTGGAAGAATACAAAGAGAAGGAAAACTCCTTTAAGCACTGTGGCTGCCATTTTTAAATCATCTCATAGTTCAGCATGATTCACAGCCATTTAGTTCTGCAAAAAAAGGGAATATGTTTGTTTTTTTTCTTTATAAAATTTCCAATATCTCTTGAATTTTTTAGCATTTTACAGATACAGACAAACACTTTCCTGAATTAATGAAAAAAACAACCATTGAGATGCTGAAGGCCGCTTCTATTGTTTTTGAGGAAACTGTCAGTACATTTAATAAAGACAGAACGTTTGAAGTTTGCATTTTTGCCTTTCTTCTCTGTATTGATTATTTTGTTGCTGTTTTGTTTGAGCTTCTTTTCAACTGCATCTTCAACATCAAAATGAAGTTTAAACTTGGAAAAAAGTTATGATGGAGGCAATTTGTGCGAACATAATATCCCAATATTGCTTTACTCGAGCTTGTTATAAAACAGAAGACTGATGGATAGGTTGTCTGACTAATAAGCCTGTTGAGATGATGATTGATTAATGCATCAGTGGAAACAAAATGCATTAAAGAAAATCACAAAGCACTGACTGATGAGTTTATTTGTTGTGTTTTTAGGGAAGTACGGGCGTCACACCAGCCTGCCGTTCCTCAGACCTCCTCTCACCACAGCTCTGCTCACGCTGGGAAAAGCACACCAGGTCACAATAACATCCACACCTTATTCTTTCAGTATGTGTGTGTGTTGATGTGTTTGTTACAATAATGTGTGTTTTCTTCTTTGCCTTGCAGAATGCTATGCTGGGTAATGGACTAGTCCTCCAGAACCTCTTGCATATGCAGCTCGCACAGCAACAGCTCCTTCACATCAAAGACAAACGCATCAGCAGCGTAAGACACCTGTTAGTGTGTGTGTGTGTGTGTGTGAGTTAGTTAGTGGTGAGGGTTAATCATAGTGCATTATGTGCTCTTACGTTTTCCTCTTCAGCACTTAATGCATAATGACACTAAACAACCCCCCCCGTACATCACGCCACCTAATTGCTGCTTTTTCTGTTTAAAAGGAAGACCTTGAGGTGTTGCAGATTCCCTCCACGTTTTGATTTACATATTTTAAAATGTCTCCGGTGTTGTCTTTAATTGCTGAAGTGAAAGTTAAAAGTCACAGTGATGAAGGAGAATCCTGTTTTAAATTTTTCTTTTTTTGACCCTGTGTATTTGCTCGGCGTTTTCCCTCATACTGTAATTTCTTCTGGCGTCTCTGGAGGATGTAAAAAAGGAGAAAAGATAATGATAATACAGACTGTAGTGTAATTTATACTGTATGCATGATACTTGACCACTCACTGTTTTCCCTTTCTCTCCCTCATCTTCTCTCTTATCTCCTTTCTCTCTCCACCTTTTCCACTCTCTCTCCTTTCTTTCCTCACATAATCTCTAGATTACGTCTCTCCTCTGTCCTCCGCAGGTCTCCAGTCTGCTCGGGGACCCGTCCAGGCTGCTGATGCAGAAAGCTTTGTCTCT
>CAKALG010008446.1:310-12973 GCA_916700815.1 Helicolenus hilgendorfi
AGAAAAAAAAATTAAAAATTACATGTTTCATTTGTGATTTATATGTAAATGCTCTTAGATTTACAGTATTTTTTTGTAATCACAATCGTAATTATCTGTATTTAAGCTTTTCTTGATCATTTTTAAGGATAATTATTCTGTTTTTTAGAGATTTATGTCTCTATTTTAACAATTAATTTATGTTAGAAGAAAAGGATCTGATGGAATTCTAAATATATTTCTTGTAAAAATACAGATTTTTTTGCAAAACTTCTGAGTTAATGTAAATTTGGGCTTTTGCAACATAAAATTACGTGTTTCATTTGTGATTTATACGTAAATGGTCTTACGATATATGACTATTCTAACAATAAATATGTGTTAAAAGTAAAATATTACTTGTAATTACTGGGGGTTTTTTTAAAGTTTATTTATGTTAATTAACGGACAGTATTTTTCCGTTTTTTAAAAGACATTTTCTGGCGCCCCTGCTGCCGGAAAATTTTCGTTATTTTATACTTTTTTTTTTTTTACAGTGTATGCCTCACTGTGTGGAAATAACTAGGATCATTCTTTTATGTGTAAGGCAACATCAGGGTTGACTTAAACATTGCTTCCCTAACTTTGTAAAACAAAATGTAACATATAAATACATAGACATAAATGTACTAAATTGTTATTTATTAATAAAATAATAAGTCGTACACCAGCAACTTAAAAATCTTCAAAATGAACAGGAATTATTCAAGAGTAAACCTTTTTAATGCAGCGACAAATTGGTCAAAATGTAAACAAATTCTAGCGTATAAAGTATATTGTATATAAACCTAGAATTGAATTTAATAGATCTGCCCCATTGTCACCGATACCCGATCCGGCTATTTGAGTCATAACATGTCTTCTTTCAGACTAGTGGAAAGAAGACATCCAAAATACACATTTAGGTGGTTATTTTACTACTTTGTCTGTTTGCGTCTGTATAGTTCTTTTAAATTCCCCAAAAGTTAGCATTAGATGATGCCTCATTTGCATATTTAGGGTAAAATATCAGAAAACTTGTACTAGAAAAAATAATTGTCTTAATGTAAGTAATCAACTTGAACGCACCATAACGTAACTTAGTGGAACCTCCATTAACAGAGCTCGGACTATGTCCACTTCTTATGTACAGTCTATGAGGACACCAACACCAACAGGAACTATGAGTTTCAAAAGGCAATATTTTCAAAATAAAATCTCTTCAAACATTGTGAACCTGCAAAAACATTCTGATTCGAAAAGCAACAGGCTGCAAGTCACAATAATACACTACTCAGAGCCCTTTCCCAAATGTTTCCCACAGAAACTGATCACGTCTGTATCTCTCGTAATACATAAATCATTTAGTGCAATAATCACTCTTTTTTTTAGATCTGTTTTAGTCTCCACCAACTCTGAGAAGATAATCTTGTAGATCACCAGCTGGTCACAAACTTTGTCTGCCATTTGGTGCTGTTCAGGTAGAGGTCAGTAGATTTTCCAACATTTTTCCAACAACAACAAAACGGTGAATTCTGCAGATGCTAAACCCAGAACAACTGAACCTCATAAATACATCCACATGCAGAAGGAACAGGATAAAAGTAGTCTGCGTCCTTCTTTTAGGAAATGTGAACTGCGTCTCATATAAAAACCCAGAAAGGCCTCTGCTTCCAGCTCTGATATTTTCTTAAATGTCAACCTCCTCCCTCTTCTCACTTTTGTAGGCAGGTTGGGGGAAAAACACAGCCTGACAATTTTTTTTTTTTTTCTTTAAAACCTGAAAATTCAAAAGAAATCATGAATAAATTAAAGGTGTATCGGTTGAAGTGTCTGTCAGTCCATCGGACCGACGCAGCCACCTGTGGTTGTGATAATGAAATAACTGTCAAGCACAATGCCGACAGGAACTTGTGAATGATCCCACACTAATTTAGCACAATGGATGTCAGCGAGAACAATGAAATCCTCCATCATATAGGCTATTTTCTAAAGTTTAGAGAAAAGGTTCGGGTGAGGGTTATTATTGTTAGATGACTCTGGCACCATAAGTGACCGAAAAGTCTAATTTTATTATTATTCATGCGTTTCACACCCGGTGACCAAGTGCTCATGTAAAAGGTTTTTCACACCGACTCAATCCACACTTGCGTTTGCCAGATTTCTTTGGTACTTCTGCATCTTTTTTTTTTCCACCACAAAAGGAAGAACAAAATGATTGTTGTCAGTGAAACGAAAATTGTCTGACTTAATGTTTTCGTCTGTGTCGGTTTGATTGGTGCATAATCTCCAGGACGGGGTTGTAATATTGGGTGAAATGTTTTGTGAGGAATCTGACATGTGATTTGTTTTGTTCGTGTCCTTCCTCTCTTTGTCCAAAGGCGACAGGCGGGATGAAACAATACAGGATGCCAAAGCTTTGTCTCTCTTTTGCTTCCCATACAGGGGCTTTAATGGGCACGACAAAACATATACGTACGAAAAAGAGAAACACATACGTACGGGATAATGTACAGCTAGTGGGCCATTGTTGTGAAATAAACCACAACAGGGAAACGCGGCACCCTGATGCCCTGAAGGGGTTTATTTCACAACAATGACCCGCTAGCTGTACATTATCCCGCTTATCACACGGCTACTTAACTTAAAGGGACTATTTAGCGGTCTGTTATAAAGAAATAACAGACCGTAGAACGTCATGATTGACCAATCAGAATCGAGTATTCAACACAGCTGTGTAATAATTCTATAAAATGTATATAATCTCTCAGTGACTTGGCGTTCTTTGGACTTTGAGAGAAAAACCCTAACACATGAGAACTCAGACAGAACCGTGATCTGAAGGTTTAAGATCAACACAAAGGATAAGGCCGGCAATGTTCTATATTCTTATTACTGTCTTCCTTATACAACAGTTTGTATGATATCTTAAGAAAAGTTATTCCTCATTTTTCGTGCGTTTTCCTATGGATTATCCAGCAATTTCCACTCGTAACATGCGTACAGTCTTTTCAAAATAAACTTATGTCTTCATGGGAAACAACTTCATTAGGTTTAGGCAAGAAAAATACTTAGTTAGGTTTAGGAAAAGATCCTGGTTTGGGTTAAAATAACTACGGAAGTGGCGTTACTTAAGTACGGAAGTTACGTGACAAATAAATCAACATTGACTTCTGTTTTCAGTGTTTTTTGACCCACCTATCCACCTCGATCTCCTCCCTACACAGTGTTAGTTTCGTGTTATATATATATATATATATCAATTACAGTGCATTACTTTTTGTAAGCATAGCTACGAACAGTGTATGAGAACAGCCTGACGAATATCATGAAGCATTATTCCATCTCTCAATACTTTACTTCCCGTCTGTGGCTCTCAGCCCGAAGCCCTTTTCGTTTGCACTGACGATGTAAATCTTTAATAAATGCATCACATATAAATACATAGTTTGTTTTTAAAAGAAATCTAAATAACTTCCTAAAACAGCTGGACACTGTTAAAGCATCATTAAAACAGGATACACAGTATATGTGTCGGGGACTATTTTCTTCAGCGGATTAATACACATTTGGTGTTTTACTGAGTATTAATAATAACTTCAAATTAACAAACAAGCCAAATAAGTTTGTGGAGTTTTCTGCTTCCTCTCAATACATAGAAACACTGACAGTGACAACCTGACAACTGAACTGAAAAAACAAAAACCGAAATCCTGCCTTCAGGTGTTCTGATGGGAGCCAGCAATTTGGGACTGAACACTCTCCTCCTGCTGGGTTGAGTGATGGGCGAGATGCATTAATAGCTTTAATGGAAAGCACTCTTCACACATGTAGAGATAAATAATTATCATTTAAATACATTTCTCTGAGCAGAAGCTTTTTATAGCACTTTTTAAAAACAAAGTCACAAAGAGCTTTACAAGTATTAAAGTAAAACGAAGTAGCAGAGGGCTAAAAGACAATAAATTAAAGAGTTAGCAGTGATTAAGGTAATAGAAGAAATAGATATTCTGTGTCTGTTGTACAGTTGAAAAGCCTAGAGAGCGATGTACTGATCACCGTAGTGACAACGTGAGACTCAGAGCAGCCAGATGGACCGTGGCTGAGGATGTTATGCAGCGATCAGGCTTTTTTCTCAACATTAGCCGGTGAGGTTTGGGGTTCAATATCATTTTGTTTGTTTGCAATAAATCCTCTAATAACTAGAATGGCAATCCGAGCGTGGACACCTTTGCCAAGGCCAATCCACTCCAAAATGTAATGGGCTCTACCTTGGCCCATGCTTCACCCTTTCATGAAAATCGGGGCCGGTAGTTTTTCCATAATCCTGCAAACAAACAGAACTGAAAACATGAATCCTTTCAAATCACTCTTTTAGCTTTGGCTTCCAACAATTTCAAGAAACGAAATGTTTCAAAAATGTTTGAATAATTACACTTCAGGTATTTTCCAGTTAGCTAAATGAGTACTTTTACATTTCTCTTTGCCAATGAAAAGAAAAGAGAGAGGAGATAAAACATTTCAGTTTGACTTGTCATAGTAGTAAAAGCACGGGTGTTACTAATGACATTAACAATGGCTGAAGCAGCTGAATGGAAATCAAAATCCTAATCAACAAGATTCAAGACTTGAAACTCAACTCCTTTAAATCTCACTGGTCAGTCATTTCATAATCCAACCAGATATCACGCCAACGCCTGCAATAGACCCGCCTGTCCACTAGAGGACAGCGTGTCAGTGTCACGTTTTGCCTCGCCGAGGCGTGAATATTAAACGCGTGTATACATGTGCATCACCAGCAGGAGGCAACAAAACCACTCACTTAGGTTTAGGCAATAAAACCACTCACTTAGGTTTAGGCAACAAAAGCACTCACTTAGGTTTAGGCAATAAAACCACTCACTTAGGTTTAGGCAATAAAACCACTCACTTAGGTTTAGGCAATAAAACCACTCACTTAGGTTTAGGCAATAAAACCACTCACTTAGGTTTAGGCAACAAAACCACTTAGTTAGGTTTAGGCAACAAAAGCACTCACTTAGGTTTAGGCAACAAAAGCACTCACTTAGTTTTAGGCAATAAAACCACTTAGTTAGGTTTAGGAAAAACATCATGGTTGGCCTTAAAATAAGTAAATAAACTATGGAAAATACATACGGAAACATCGGAACATAAGTACACAAAACACATCACTAAAAAACACGTTACAAACGTCACCAACGTAACTTACAAAACAAAACACTGTTCTCCTGGTCGAACCAGGACACCAAGATTACAAGCTTCTGAGTCACAGGCAAGGATGCGTTTAACAATGAATAATAATCTATATCCTTCCATACAGTAACACCACGTAAGCATCACATGTGTGCAGCTGATACGTCGAGTGATGTGAAGGAAACCAGCAGCGTGTTCGAGTCATCGTACTACAGCCTGCTGTGCAGCAGAGAAGAGGAAAATACTGTGGAATCACTAAAATGAAAGTTGTGAAACGATTCGAGTGGCTGTTGTTAGGAGGTGAGAGAAAAGTTCATGGCAAAGAGATAAAACACATCAGTTCACTGAGTGGATACTTGTAGGCTCCGTTTAAAGGTTGACGCTCTCTAAAACATGCAGCATGTGACAGTTAGTTGGTCAAAACAAGACAAGCTGTTTTTCCACGTAATGTGTTGTTGTTCTTAGTAGTTTGAATGTCTAAATTTGACATGTTAAGAGAAGATAGAACTGTATTTATCCCAAAAGGGAAACAGCAGTTGCTGTACAAAGTAGGAAACTAAATAAAATAAATGATAAACAATAAAGATAGACGAGTAACTCCCGTGTTCTGGGAGGTAAAATTACAGTTTTTCTCAATGGAGTCTGGTTGCTTTGGCGAGAGCAGAGATAACTGCTTTACTTCTCCATCGGAAACATAGACTGTATAAACAGAATAGAAATAAAACAAATTATAAACAATAAAGATTATCAATAAGGTGCAAAAACTAAAAGGACTCAATGTTATAAATATAAACAGCTTAACGGTAATTGGGGAATTCTTATTATTGAACATTTAAAACCTTATAAATTATTCTCTCTGATCTCTTTTTGCTTTGAAACCTCTGGTTTAAATAAAGAAATAAAGCATAAAAATGCATTACACAGTATGCATTAACAAAATGAATGAGCTGTTTATGAATAACAGAAGATAAACCAGTGTGTCCAATTTGTTTTTATAGAAGCAAGATAACATTTTGTACACATTATAATCAGTGTTTTTGTTGCCTTTGATATGGCTGAACTCCTTTTACACCCTTTGTTTTTACAACATAACAACATTTAAAATAACGGTAATTTGTCTGCATTAGGCAAGAGAGGAAATTAAGAAATTAAAAATAATCACACAGGTGCAATGCTTAGCAATTATTTTAAGCTATGTATAAACAGTAGACCTAGATTTATTTGCAGATACTACTTACACACCTATTCTCAGGTAAACTCGTGAATGCAGGACAAAGGCTCTATGTAACTATAGAGAAATAATTATTCTTTAGCCTAAACATTGAAGAATTAAACCTTAATATCAGATTATCTGTTCATTGAGTCCCCTTTAGCTGCTTGATGCTGTCAGAGCTTAAGACTAGAAAAATGTACAGTACAAGTAAATTACTTGTGTCAAAATGTACTCAGATAAAAGAAAAAAGTAGGTCAGTAAAAATATACTCTGAGTAAACGGCATTACATTTTTAAAAGGGAAAGAATATATGCAATATATGATATAACTTATTAAATTAGAGAAGACATTTAGACTACAAAACATACTGTATAAACATGTCAAGGTATAGGATGCACATCACACGTCAGAGCCATGAGGGGGTCCAAAACAACAATAATAAATTCCATTTATGCAACCTGTGCACAAACATAACAACTGATTATCAATTATAAATATACAACAGCCTTCCTCAGTGCAGCCTCACAAGAATCAACCAGAAAAGAGACAAGACAATTTCACACAAAAATGACAATTAACAAAAAGTAGGTTTCACCACGGCGGGTGTAACAAACATTATAAAACCACATAGCAATAAATCAAATAACCTGAAGCTTCATCTAGAAGCAAAGAGACAAAACTCTGGTGTTTTTAAAACAGCTACTCCCGCCATTTTGGAATGAAAACACATTATATTTATAATATTTTATTGTTCAACACAGGCCATTTCCGTAGAATATGACAATAGATTAAGAAATCATTTTGTTTTACTTCTGTGAGGTACTTTGTAGGAGGAGGTTTTACTGGTGTCCAGTAGTTGCTTTCAGTCCAAAATGGCGGATGTTGTTGCAATGGAACAAACAATTGAGTTTCACTTCTTATCAATAAACCTTCTTTGCCATCACAGTGAGTGTGTTGTTGAACTTACCTGTCTGAATGTAATCCTGCGTCTCAGGTGAAGTCCTCCTCAGTCACTCCTCAAAGTCGCAGAATGTCCTCACTGAGTTAATTAAGGTACAACCAACCTTTGTAATCATGACCAGACCCAACACCAATAACCCAGACTGTCACTGTCTAATTAGTTATTAAATCTCAGTTATCACTTACTGCTGCTAGCTTCTAGCCCCTGGGGGGTCGGAGCATGGATGACTGCGACACTCATCACTCATTTCCGGTGTGTCAGGTGGGTGCAGAGAGAGTGGACGGGGCTAGGATGCGAGGAGAGGAGGTGAGGAAAGGAATCGAGGAGACAAGAAGCAGCCAGTTGTCTCCTCTCTGAAGCTCTGTCCTCCTGCAGCTGCAGACAGACAGACAGACAGGTGTACAGTCACACCAGTTGTTTTTATTTTCATGTGACTTTTATTTTTATTTTAGCTATTCTGTAAAGGACGCCACTTGAAATGTAGTGAAGTAGGCAACAATAGAAAAATAGGACACTAAGGTAATAGTAAAATTACTAATATTTAAATACTCAATAAAGTAAGCTGTAATAGTAAATAGGAATTAGTTAAAAGTAAAAAATATATATATATATTTAAATATTGAAAAAACTAGGCAACAGTAGAAAATAAGCTACTTAGGTAAAAGTAAAATTATTTATATTTAAATACTCAAAAAAAGTAGGCTACAATAGAAAATAGGCTATTTAAAACCACATAGCATATATATATATATATATATGTGTGTGTGCTATTTTCGTTTAAAATATTTGTATAAGGAAGCATGTGCATATCAGTAGTACAGACTTCTGTGCCTCATTTCAGATATGTAACAACAAAAGACAAACAATACCAGGAACTAAAGGGAAAACAAGACAAAAAATGAGACAAGCAAAAATACGAAAACATAAATTATAGAAATAAAAAATAAACCCACATACAACACCCTAAGGCACACAAATCAGGAAAACATTGTATATATGTATTTCCAAATCCTTTCAAATACCTCCAGTCTGTCATTAAGGATATGCAGGATTCTTATGTATGCTATTTTCATTATTATTATTAAACTTTGTATATGCATCCCTTCTATGAGCAGTTTGTATGTAGGCTACATACTATTAATGTACTTATTTATTCTGAAATAAAAACACCTGCATATTTTTCTAACCATGCATTCAGGTTTTGAGATATTCATGTGAGATTTCTGCCTTTTTATGGTATAATTTAGTTCAAAAAGATGTCTGTGGTTAAATCAGATTAAGGGGCACAGTTACAGAAATGTTGATGAATTTCTTGAATCTCAAAATACTTTGTAATTTGCTGTGTAATTTTGCCAAAAACTGAGTAGCCTATGGCACAACTAAGACGGCTTATCATAAACATAATTAGTTAACTGTAATTTTATTTTATTCATTTGGGTTTTTTTCTGTCCATTTATTTTAATAATTCTTTCTGGTTATAATATCTCTGAATTGAGTCTTACTGTTCCATAGAGTGGGTTATATCAGGACAGCATCTAGCAGTATATTAGCAGTAATTAGAGACCAATCAGCCCAGTTAGTCATCATCATTACAGCGGTGCATTAGGAGCGTAAAGAGAGGTGGAATGAAAGGAACGGCAGGGCAGAGCTAGGTCTGATTAAATAAACACTTTTCTCTGTGCAATAAAAGACACGAATAGCTGGTAATACTGAGCAAAGATGTGAGGATGAGACGACTAAACTCAAAGTTCAGTTGAGGCTGATGGAGAAGTTATAAAAACGTCTAAGTTCTCTGATCCCAGATTCTTAAATATGAATATGTTCTGGTTTCTTTCTTCCTCTATGACAGTAAACTGAATATCTTTGAGTTGTGGACAAAACAAGACATTTGAGGACGTTGTTTTAGGATTTGAGGAAACACTGATCGACATTTTTCACCATTTTCTGACATTTTATAAACCAATCAACTAATCGATTAATTGAGAAAATATTCCATAGTCGCAGCCCTAATTAGTTTTACAAGCATTTTCATCAATTAAATTATCAGACAAATTAAACCAATGTTATTAAAATTCATCCCGAGGCAAACATGAACATCTGAACCACATTTTATAACAAATCTTCCAATTGTAGTTGAGACATTTTCACATTTATCAACCTCTTGGTGGCGCTAGAGGAAAAGTCAGGGGGTCACCAAGGTCATTAGGATTCATGGTGACATGAGACTGTTATACACTGACCACGATGAAATCAGTAACAATCCCTTATGTTATTATTTATTCCTCTGGTTACCAACCTGGAGATCCCGACCCCCACTAGGGGTCGCCAAAGCTTCATGGGGGGGTCACGAGGCTTTCCTGATTCTTGATTTTCTTTGAATGAAATTGTTATTTTTTTTAAAGTTTGGATTGTTTAAAGGTCCCATATTGTAAAAGGTGAGATTTTCATGTCTTTTATATTATAAAGCAGGTTTAAATGATGTATAAATACATCAAAACACTCAATCCATGGAGAAATACACACAGCCCGTATTCAAAAACTGTGCGTTTGAAACAAGTCGTTAGGATTTCTGTCCATTTGTGATGTCACAAATCTACAATATTTATACCATTTCACTGTTTTAAATGTAAAAATACCAAATGTGTCCCAGTTTATTTCCTGTTTTAGTGTATGTGAATGACATCAGCTGACAGGAAGTAAACATGGACCCAAGCTGTTTCCTAGCAACGCAATTCCGTTGCCATTCCGTTGAAATGCGCTAAAACGGGGCGTTTCAGACAGCGGGTGAATACAGGTTTATTCAGACAGACAGTACGAGAAAAATAATGTATTTTTTGAACATTAAAGCATGTAAACATGTTCTAGTAGAAACCCCAAATCGAGCATGAACCTGAAAATGAGCATGAAACAGTATGTCCCCTTTAAGGAAAAAAGATGGGAACCACTGCTTTATTCATCCGGCTTGTTGAATTATTTTTATCCATTCATCCGCTGAGGAAGAACACGCTTTCTGTTCCTCTTTTACAAACCGACGACTGTTAAAGTTCCTCTTTTCGTCTCCCGTAAATCATGGTGGCATCATCAGGTCTTTTTTTAGGAGGCTGTAAAGTAAATCTAAAACTGAGCTGCACACTGTTAATAATAAAACCTACTGAGAGAGGGTGAAAAAAGATTGTAGGCTACACAGATAACAGTCCGAAACATCAGAAAAATCTGTTGTTTCTCACAGCGACTTTGTTCTGATTCATTATTTTTTGTTTTCCCTTCCATCGTCGCAGACTTCATTCAGATAAAAATAGTTCCCAGCCGGAGAGACGGTCAACTGGATGCACCATGTGGGCATTTAATGAGGCTTTATGTCTTTGTTACGGTGCAGGGATCTGACTGTGGCATGTTTGCATGGTGCAAATCCAGGGCACATTTTTGCAGGGATAACAGGCTCCCCAGAAGGCTCCGACTGCACAAAACCAGCAAGACTTCAGCTGTGTAGAAAGAAAAAAAACAAACAATGAAAAAGACAAGAAATCAGATTGTTGCTCTTTGAATGTGTGAAACCATCTTCTTCATATTTCTGACATTCATGGATGTCCGATTCAACGCTGCATCACAGCTATTATTAACTCCGTAATACGCCAACAGCGTGCAGAATCTCTTTTTTAAATCTGAAGTGGCTTCAACATGTTGAAACTGCTTGGATAACGAATCTCTCATCTGCGATCTGCCATCTGTATTGTTCTCACTTGCTCAGCAGCTCAGAGCTGTTCTTCCATTTGCTTTTGGTTCACATCCAACTATCATTTTTTTTGGGCCAGATTCAATACAAACTTGTGCGTAATTCAGTGTGTTCATGGTTACTAATTAGTACCTCTAAAGCTATACTATGACCCATGCTGTGCCAAGATCTTTCCATAACCATGTATACAATAGAAAGACTGTAGTACTCTCTACGTGAGGAACCGTGTTAATGGTCCTCCTGGTGATCCATTTGGCAACATTATCCTGGCAGCCTGCTGAGGACGAGAAGACCAACTGAGACGCACAAATGGCAGCCGTGAACATGCCAGCGCCTCACTGTGTTCTTCACACAGGACCGTTATACATGTAATAATGATACTCATTGTGAAAAGATCCCAATACTACTGTAAGATGGCTACACATTAAAGGTCCCATATTGTGCCAATTTTCAGGTTCATACTTGTATTTTGTGTTTCTACTAGAACATGTTTACATGCTGTAATGTTAAAAAAAACACGTTATTTTCCTCATACTGCCGGCCTGAATATGCTGTATTCACCTTCTATCTGAAACGCTCCGTTTTAGTGCATTTCAAAGGAATTACGTTGCTTGGGTCCATGTTTACTTCCTGTCAGGTGATGTTATTTACATAAACTGCAACCGGAAATAAACTGGGACACATTTAGAATGTTTACATTTAAAACTGTGTAATGGTCTAAATATTGTATATTTGTGACATCACAAATGGACAAAAATCTTCACGGCTTGTTTCAAACGCACAATTTCTGAATACGGGCTGTGTGTATTTCTCTGTATATCGAGTGTTTTGATAGTTTAACAGTATTTATATACCACTTAAACTTGCTTTATAATATAACAGACATGACAAACTCACTTTTTTACAATATGGGACCTTTAAAGTCAGAAGTTTGTTTTTGATCCAGTCGTGTGAATTAAATATCAAGTCCATCCTCTGAGAAACACAAATGTCTGTAGAAAGTGAGCACTTTCTTTTCATGCCACTTTCTACTTCTACTCCACTACATCTCAGAGGGAAATATTGTACTTTTTACTCCATTTCAATTATTTGATAGTTTAAGTAACTAGTTACTCTACATCTCTAATCTGTTTGGCGACGCCTGGAAGCTGCTTGACATCCTCCTGGATCCACCTTCTCACATATGTTCACATTACATGCATTATTTTTTTGTCATATGGATTGTATGTCGTATTTTCATTATGTTGTTACTCTGTACACACAACATCTATTGCACGTCTATCCATCCTGGAAGGGGGATCCCTCCTCTGTTGCTCTTCCTGAGGTTTCTAACATTTTTTTCCTTGTTGAAAGGGTTTTTTTTGGTTACGTTTTTCCTTATCCGATGAGAGGGTCGTACTGTAAAGGAGAGAGGGTGTCGTATCCTGTACAGATTGTAAAGCCCCGAGGAAAACTTTGACTTGATTGATTGACTAGGAACTCCAGGTTTTAATTGGTACAGTGATCCAGCTGGGTAACTGCACTTATCAACAATGACCTCCTGAC
>CAKALG010008447.1:0-23329 GCA_916700815.1 Helicolenus hilgendorfi
AAAAAAAAAAAAAAAAAAAACTGTATCGAGAGGCAGGGGTCGCTCGGAAACGTGCTCTTTCAATCAATGTACACCGCACCGCGCTGGCTTAATCACAGATCTTGTACATGGATAATCGCTACAAGTGAACCTTGCCTGGCTGACATTTGCATATATTGAGTTACAGGAGTCAGTCTCACTCAGACTCCATCCGGTGGATCACTGCATGTGATGTTATCTGCGTGGAGCTGAAAACATCAAAAGCACTTTCTTCCAATCATTTTCACACATCAGCGAGGTTATAGTTTGATGTTGATTCTGTTTAATGGAGGGCTGGAATGCAATTCTAAATCGATTATAGAGTTACTGTAATTTCGTTGAAGTGGATATGGAAAATGTCACTGATTTATGTATTAGTTTAAGTGAACTCATAAGTGCAGTTAAAATTGACTAATGAACTGTAGATTCATTAATGTGTTGTGTCCTGTTTGCCTCTAATGAAGTACATTATAGCTATAGTCTAAGCCAGTCGTTCCCAACCTGCGGTTCAGGACCCCCACAACGGGTTGAGAGATAAACCCAGGGGGTCACAAGGTAATTTACAGGAGAGAAAAGCAGAAGAAAAAAAACATATATCTGCCACACAGTTATGTTTATCTTTCCAGACTTTTCTTGAATCTTTGTCTGACTCTTCAGAGATAGAATTGAGTCTTGCTGAGTGTCCATCCAAGCACACTGGTGACCTGATGGTGGTGCTAATGAACCACTGTGTTGTTTTTCAACGACAATTAAACATTTTCTGGATGATTAATGCGGACGTTTACGTCGCTGATCAGAAGAAAAATATCAGTTGCAATGGAGGTTCCTAACGTAAAAATGCCTTTGATGATAAATCGTCTGATTTCAGTTTATTTGATAAATAAGGGAAATAAGCTACCTACATTAGAAAGAGGTTAAGATGATTAACTGGACTGCAGGGGAAAGCAGAAAAATAAATCAAATTTAAGCTACTGGATCACTAAAGAGTAGAGTTGTCGATTAAAATATTTAATCGCGATTAATCACACATTTTTATCTCTTCAAAATGTACCTTAAAGGGAGATTTGTAAAGATTATCATAAAGTGGGCATGTAAAGGGGAGAATCGTGGGTACCCATAGAACCCATTTTCCTTCACATATCTTGAGGTCAGAGGTCAAGGGACCCCTTTGAATATGGCCATGCTAGTTTCTCCTCGCCAAAAATTAGCGTAAGTTTGGAGCGTTATTTAGCATCCTTCCCGACAAGCTACTATGACAGTTTCCAATGGATTTCTTAGGTTTTCTAGTTACATATGATTCAGTCTCTTCTCTCTAGCTAGCTACAACCTAAAAAATAATAAATTGAGTTAATGCGTTAAAGAAATTAGTGACGTTAAGACAAATTTGCACGTTAACTTTGACAGCCCTACAAAAAAACATAGCATTAGAACTGATAGCAATATAATCCTGTAGCCAGGAGAAACTTCTTGATACCTGATTTACCTTTTTTTCTTTTTTAAGTGTTCATTAATAAAATTTAAAAAAATGATGGATATGATGGAAAATATTGTTGAATTTACAATTTATTATTTTTTATATATAGCGTTGGACAGAATTCAAGGAGGAATTGATGAATTTAATTTTGTGAGAGGCTGTAATGCGATTTGATTTTCTTAATTTATGCATGAAATGCATTTGTAATTTATCCAATAAAACCACAGCATTACAGTGTGCGTGAGACTTTTATAATGCCCTTGCAACACTGTAAATCACATCTTGACAGCAGCATCATATGACGTTTTGTCTGTGAAACATTATGACAGCATAGTTATAGCAGCATAGAAATGTAAGTTACTTTAATCATCGTCACTCATGACAGAACCACATTTTTATGGTTGCGTTGCTGATGGTTGAAACCTGCATTTGAATTATATTTTGTTCATGCTAGAGAGGCTGTTTGAATCTAGTCCAAACCTTCCTGCCACAACAGATCAATAGACGTACTGACAAATTACAAAATATACAATACAAAATATTATAGCAAACAATCTGGAATGCTTGCGCTGCTCACAATAATTAAAACAACAGATGTTGCAGGTGACAGAGACCAGGAGAGGTGGGATGTAACATACAGAAAAAAAATCCCAATAAGCCCTCAGCACCTCTGCGGGGTGTATAATGACAAAGAATGTGATGTGCCATGGCCGGGTATTGGCAATATTAATTAAAAATTAAAAATACTGATACTAAGTGAATTGTTGCTGAATTGAATGATCCTATACGGTATATCATTAGAGAATATTTTCATCTTACGTTGTTTCCACTGATGCTTCTTTTGCTGTTGCTGCGCATATCTAAGCTTTTTCTTTAGTCTGCTCTGTTATTACGTGAGTCGTATAGTCATCATAGACCAGAACAAGTCTCATGAGAATTAATTAACCTACATTGTTCATGATGACATCCCTTGAAGGCCGTGTGGGAAACAGTGCAACTGATTGCTCCTCCTTTACTTGAATAGTCAATAAGAGGGTGTGACCTGACAAGAATGTAAATTTGACTTAAGTTGTTGCAGACGCGTTGTCTAATGAAGCGCAATGTTGCTCATTTCTTTTCTGTCTCTATTCCCTATATAGAAATTTGTAATATCCTTTGAAATGTCATAGTAGCTGCTTTGTTGCTATTGACACCCGAGAAAACATCAAACATACATGTTATAATCCATCATAGGGGTGTAAGAAAGTATCGAAAATATCGAGTATCGCAATATTATGTTTTGTGATTCTGTATCGATTCTCAAAAACACTATCGTTTTTTAATTAATCGTTTACAAAAGAGATTAAAGATTAACTTAGTGAATGCTTTATTTCATTTGCAAAGATATGCGTCCTCTCTGTGATGAATGCAAATGCAGATCCCACTGTTCAGATTGTATAAAAAGTAAACTCTGTTTCAACTCCGATTTTATGTACATGGTGGTCCTAAAATTAGATTAAAAAAAAAATCACAATATATCGCCTTGTTTCTGTATCGCAATATATTGAATCGTAACCTCTGTATCATGATACGTATCATATCGCCAGATTCTTGTCAACACACAGCCCTAATCCATCAGTTTGTATTCCATATTGTGCGTTTAAATCCTTCTCCACTGTCAGAGTGGTAGAGCTTCAGTTTCAAGTAAGCACCCTCCATTTTGTTAAATAAACCGCAGAACATCAAGCTCTGGCTCCACCAGGGAGCAGCCTTAAAGATTGGAGCTTCAACTCAAAGACCACACATTTAAGTGTTTCACCACTGGGAGGTTGCAAAGGTCTAATTAGCCACTGTGTCTGCTCTGTCAGCGATGGCAGACCTGTACAAGGCCCTTCCTTCCACTGCCAAGTGAACTCCAGTTTACTGTAGCTCCATATTACGGTGTCAAGCACAACTACGCCTGTTTCCTGGGCACTGCTTGGTTTCCCCCCATGGGAACGCTTCTGAGGAGCGGATACAGCAATTATCCATGGACTGCAAAGTGAAAGGTGAAAGGATTTGTATTTACCAGCCAGTGAGTAGTTAATGACAATACAATATGCTGGAATTAGGAGGATTAGAAGCCGGGGATTTGTATACAGTCAGTGAAATTTCCAGCAACACCTTAGTGCTACCTCAGTAAATTGAAAGACTTTGGGTGAGGGAGGGTGAGTTACTGTATATGTTGTGGCAATGAATGAATTAGTTGGCAACAAGTTTTTTTTTATTTTACTCATGGGGTGCATGTGATGTCTAAGTCTTTGTCTGTGTACTATAACTATGTAAAGGAACAGGACAACAGGGCAAACATCACATTATGCTGAAAATTAAGGTGGCCCAGGACGGCGTTTAAAAGTTTAATTTATTGCTATTAATTACTGGTACAGTCTCAAAGGTCTCTGCAGCTCCTACATAATGGAACAAGAAGTCCCACAGAAAACTGATTGGATATTCATTTTAAAATGGTTAAAAATGACAGCAGGAACATAGAGAAAAAACAAAGCGTAATAAGAATGCTTGATGAATGTCCATGTGTGGCATGGGGCATCTAAATATAAAGCAAGGAATCTCTGTTTGTCTGTCTGTAATAGCCACGCCTGTCCACCGGAGAATAGCGTGTCATTGTTACATTTAGCCTCTCCGAGGTGTGAATATTACATGTGTATGAAGGTGCAGTGCCAGAAGGGGGCGACAAAGCCACTCACTTAGGTTTAGGCAACAAAACCATTTAGTTAGGTTTAGGAAAAATGTCAAGGTTGGCCTTAAAATAAGTAACTATATTAAGTAAAATATGTGCACAAACAACGTAACAAAAGTACGGAAAACACATCAAACGTCACTAAAAAACACATCACTAACGTAACTAAAGACAAAACACTGGTTTCGAACACCGGTCTCCTAGTTGAAAGTCCTGTGTATAGAATGTGTGCAGTTACATTTCATTCAGTACAGATTACATGGTGTATAAATGACACGCCAAAAGCAAGAACGGCCTTCTTATTACACGCTTTTGCCTTGCCTTTTATCGTGTCATTCACACGACTTTTCGTGCGACTGGGCTGTTGTATGCGTGTGTGTCCTTCGCATATCTCGTGAACCGTTCATCCGATCTACTTCATACTTGACAGGTGTATTGCTGGGGACCTAGGGATGTGTAGTGTTGAAGTTGGTGCAATTTAGACACGACACGTTCAGTGTTAATAAACTTTGAATAACAAGCGATAGCACTCTTTGCAGCAGCTGTGGCAGGGCTTTAGGGCTCTGCAGACTGACTCGAGTATGTCGTCCTTTCCAAGCCGCCCGCGGCTCATTGACTGCAGTTCACTTTTGCTGCTGGATGCTAGATATACTAACGTTACAACCGAACTACTCTTCTTCATTCCCTAGAGTCAACAAGTGATAAGCGGTTCTCAACAACGCTGCAAGCAGCAATACCGGGGGCCAAGCAATCAGCCTGTTCCAAATGGGCACTGTACTAGTTAACTCTAACTCTATTACAATCATCATTCTAATTATTACAACACCAGATTGAGACACACATCAAATCATACCGACAGTATACAGTAATCAAACACAGGTGCAGTGGTAGTAATTAACAGCAGATTACCTGCATTACTAAATGTGTTTTTTTTAATTATGTGTAAATACATTTCTTTTTGCCTTCCCGTTATTGGTAATGTATGAAGTTGTGTTGCCATTTTCCAGGGTGCAATGATTACATTTAACAGTGCAATCACACAAAAAGCAGCAGCAGTTAGTTTAACACTGTGGGGAAAGACAACACAAAACATTTCTCTCTTCAAGCTTAATTTCAGGAGGGATCGCGCTGCTTTACCCAAACGGCATCAACCACTCTGTGGAGGGCAATAAAATGGCGCCAGCAGCATTTTGGAACGTACTCATCAAGGGGTCTTTAAACTTATTATGCATATAACACTTCATCTTAATCATCCACAGCTGAAAAAAGCCATCCATCCTGCCAGGCCTTTCCCCAGTAACTTCAAGGGTTAAGGGTTGGAGGACGGTGGGTATCAAGTAGAGGAAAAAACATATTGTATGAATCACTTTGCAGATTTGAATTTGTTCCTGTTTAGTTCAAAGATTTATTGTCAATGACTCTGTAGTTTGCATAACTATTAATGCCAGTAATATCCAGACATTGCAGAAATGGTATAAATAAGGTTAGGCAACTGAGGCGTGGTTAAGTCAAGAAAAAAATGTAAAAAGAACATGCCAGTTTGTTACAAGATACTCCTTCATAAAAGTTCGACACATTCATCCACCACTCCAACCTCTACACCCTTAGTTTCCGCTTTGCTACAGAAAAGACAAACCTTAATCCTGCATTGAACATGAACATCGGCATTGGACGTCAATTTTGTATTGCAGATTCATCCAATTTGGCCATAATTCCTAGAAATAATGAGGTAGTCCAAATGCAGCTACAGTATCACCATCCGTAACGGTGTGATTTTAAGAAGCTGTTTAAATCAGTCTTCACTTCAGTTTCTGATTTTACTGTAAGTAAGTTCCGTCTGTTTGTTTCAAATTGATTGTTTCAATTCAGCACAAAATTAGGCCTATAAGCACTGTTTATGAGGTTACTACCACCACATCCACATATTCGCAACAAGTTAAAGAGTCATGATTGTTTCTGTCGCTTTCGTGGTCTTTCCATGAGCTTTGAACCAGGACGTTACATACTGTATGTCATGTGCTTAGCTAACAATGTTGCTAAGCTACTTATTCAGTCAATGACGCTAGTGATTCGCCGAGTTTGGCTTCAGGATTCAGTGTTAAAGATCTGTTTGTTCATATACTGAACACTAAGATTTTTACCAGGTGAACCAGCAGCTATAGTAGGTGGCTATTTTCAGTGTGGAGAAATAGTGGTTTGACTCCAAGGTATTTTCAGATCACTGAACACCTTACTCTGTCATGGGGAAAGAGCCAGGCCACCCTACAGAGAAACCTAATTTCATCTTCTTCTACCCATGATCTCTTTCTTATGGTCACAACTCAAAGCTTCTGATAGATGAGAGTCAGTACAAAGACTAAACCTTTGTTGTCTCTGTATTTACCATCATAGTCCAATGCAGAGGCTGTATTACCATCAGAATCAGCTTTATGGGCCAAGCAAGCAATGTACACATTCAAGGAATTTGACCTTATTTGTGTAATTTTTCTCAGTGTGCCTACACAGAAATAGACATAACAGCTAATAACATATGTAAAGAATAGACAGGACTATTACACAGGTATGTGTGTGTTTATACATATCGCTGTAAGTTATGACTGCAGTGTTTCAGACTACAGTGGGATATGGTGAAAAAATAGTCTGAAAAATAAGTTTTTTACACCACTTGCAACTTGAATGATTTTTACAAAGGTTGACTCAGAGTAGCACATCAATTGTGACAACGCCATGGTCTAACCGCGCATGTAATTGAAACAATCGATTGCAATTTCATAAACACAAATGTGCATAAAGCACAGAACCGGTAAAGTGAGCTTCTGTTGGTTGAGTGATCAGAACTGCACGCCTATCAATCTCTCCGTCTCCCCCTCCAGGCTTGTTTATTGTTTTCCCATTGAGTGCTGGATAGGGAGGCACTGCGCAGGTCTTCTATCATCTCAAGGAGAGGCAGTTTCTGAGCTCTGCCTAAGGATCGGTTATCTCACTTCAACAGGACAAAAGGTCTTGTATTACAGGCTCAGAATATGTCCTCGATCACTTACTAAATTGAAGCCTTCATAGAGAAAAATGGTGTAAGTGTTTGAAATTTCTCTTAGGTGTGATGTTGAGAATCTCAATGCAGGCTGTATAAGACCACCAGATCTAAGCAACGAGTCTTTGAAAAGAAAGTGAGGAACGTAACCTGAAGCCCTTCAGTTTTTTGTATTTTTTTAACATCATAATAGACAAATGTAGCTTAAGTTCTCTCATCACAGATGTCATAAATATGTGAAATGACCACAGCTTTTTAGCAGCACATTACGTGGTGGTGGCACATAGTGTGTTGCCAATGGGAAGTCAATTAGGATCCTTTGTCGTGGGTGACACACAAATTCCCATGTTCAACAGAAATAGGTTTGATAAAACTCTTCTAACTTCTAACATAGCCTATGTTAAAGGTTATAAAACATACGTTGTTCTTTTAATCCAAATCTTTTTTAATTTCTTAGGCTACGTAATAAGTTACGTAACAAACGGAGTTCTTTTAATACAAATCTTTAAAAATTACATAGGCTATGTAAGAAGTTGTGAAACAAACGAAAGTATTTTATTCTAAATCTTTTTAAATTACGTAGGCTATGTAAGAAGTTACTTAACAAACAGTTATTTTAACCAGAATCTTTTTAAATTATGTGGGCTACTTAAGAAGTTCTGAAACAATCGTAGTTGTTTTAACCCAATCTTTTTCAATTGCATTGGCTACGTAAGAAGTTACATAACAAATGTAGTTATTTTAACCCAAATCTTTTAAAATTGCATAGGCTATGTAAGAAGTTATGAAACAAACGTTATTCTTTTAATCCAAATCTTTTTTTAAATTGCGTAGGCTACATAGTAAGTTGCATAACAAACGGAGTTCTTTTAACCCAAATCTTTGAAAATTGCGTTGGCTCCGTAAGAAGTTAGGTAATAAACATAGATCTTTTAACCCAAATCCTTTTAAATGATGTAAGCAACGTAACAAACTGTTCTCAAAACAAGCGTAGTTCTTTTAACCCAAATCACAATCTTTTCTTTCCTAAACCTAACCAAACCTAACCCCTCAAAGCCTGTTCTTATTAAAAAAAATAAATGTATTATTTGAAAATACTTACACTAGAACATAAATGTTGCATGTCCAAGTAACTTATTATGTACAGTACTTCAATAGCATATTATTTGATTAGCTGATTAGATGTTCGAAATAAATAATAGTCTCATATATGTTTTTCTTATAATGCTGTAATATAATAATAGGGCTAACAAGCTCCAGCCTGCAATACAAGAACAATGCTGCTCCTTGATTTCCATGTTTCATCGACTAGTAAGGACGAGCAGCTTTAGCCTTTAGTCTTTTCTGAATGAATGAATATTAAAATTATTTTTTTCAGGGTTCTAATTTTAATATATGTAAGCTTGAAACATTAAAAAGTCCAAGACCAAGTCACAGAGCTAATGTTAGTGGAGGGTGTAGTAGTTCTACCCTGTTTAATTTATAATAGAGTGTGTTTGATAACATCAGCGTTCCAGACAGTATGGAGAGAAATGGGAGAAATATCTATCTATCTTACAGTACTGTTTGTCTTTCTCATTATATTTTCTCTTGTTCGCTAAATCTGTATGTTTCTCGCTCTCTCTCTCTCCCTCCCTCTGCCTTTCCTGGTGTTAAATTAGATGGGAATAGGTAATGAGAACATTTCATGCCAGAAGCATTAGTAGCGATGATAATTAATGTCCATTGTCTTTTGGATCAGCTAAATATTAGGCATCAGGCAGAATTATCTCCCGGTATGAAATCACATTAATCAACATTTGGAGCCACCTGCTAATCACGCTAATGTGCTCCCGATCCTGAAAATTGGAAAAAAAAAGGGGGCTGCATGAATGCATAAAGAACTCCTGAAATCAAACGTGTTGGTGAGCATTCAAATTTGTGAAACGCTGATTTCAAAGAGAATTTGTCAAACAAAACAAGCAATCTTTCTCTAACAGAGGGAGCGGCGTCACCTTCCATTAATCAAGTCTGTGTTTTACCTTTTGCTATATTTGATCTTTTTATCGGAAAATTCATCAAACATTCAATTTGCTGTAACACTGTTAAATAACAGCTATCAGTGATGTACCTTGTATTACATAGCCAATTTTCTTGTCTGCTTACGGATAACAGGTCAACCGTGGACCTCGTGATGTGATATTTTCAGTGTAGCTGCACTGTAGTTTGATAGAAACCTCATCTATCTACAACGTAAATGTAAACATCAGGTTTTATTGTTAGGACTTCAGATGCAGAGAGCAAGGGCCTCTTTCTAGACATATTTCGTGACCTCCCTTGTTCAGCAATCATAGAGGAAGAAATCCATTATGGACGAAGGGCAGGTTTTTGAGTAATGGGTACAACTCACCTTTTTGTGACCTGAAAAAATCCACTTTATTACTTTTACTATTTTACTTTCAATCTTTTCAACTCCATGGACTGAACAAAAGTTCAGGTGTCTTCTCTGGGTAAGTCATTCTAGGATAAATATAAGAAAAACGTTGGAAAAAGCAGGCACAGGAAAAAGGTAATATCAAGACCTGTCACAAAATGATGCACTAAAAGAACACATTACATACATTTGCATTATATCAGAGTGTCATTTTCTTTGAAGTTATATATTTTAGGTAGGGGATGGAGTCGTGTTGATCATGAGAAGGTGCTGAGCATTTTTTTCCACATTGTTTGAACTGCTGCCACCTCTCTCTGCCAGCAGAAAATCCTCCAGAATTCCACTTTGGAGGTTTTGCCAGCTAGCATATGCATGATGAGAACCACGCCCGCCACAATCCTGCCACAATCCTGCACAATATGCTGTGACCAAGAAGGCTCAGGTTGAGGCAAAGCAGTTGCTCTGCTCCAGGACCCTGATTAACCTCTCAAACTAGGATGCTGAATAATGCAATTCTTGCAGAAATCTACAAATGTCAAAGGTTTTTGGATTTTTTACAATTTGTATCAATTCTCAAGAGGTGAAAATGGTTAAATTTAGCACCAAATCTGTGTAACAAATGGTATCAACCCCAAAATTGTTGCAACTTATGAGACTTACTAGAGCATATTTCCGTCATAATGTTCTAAGAGCTCTTATACACTCTAAACATTCAACATTTGACTAACTAATCAAAACTCAATGTTTGTTACAGATTTATGACTAGCATCTCAAATTAATCTTCAGTTTCATAGCTTTCAGATGATATATGCCACTTCTATGTCGCATCAACCCGTTCTCACTCCCAACTCGTCAAACATCGCCAATTGGGCAGTGCCCCTCGGCATCGGAAACAAACGCACACCTTTAGCAACAGTTTGTGATGAACCAGGCTTTCAACTAACTCCATTGTAAACTCACCCACGGCGTTATTCTATGGTCGGAGCAAATGACATAGTACTAGTAGCGTGAAAGTCCGCTAAGGGCAGGCGGGTGGATGGATCAAAGAAACACAAGACTTTCAACCAGACAACCACTGTTCGTGTCCCGTGTGAAACTAAAAGTAATGTTGACTTATTTGTCACGTACGTCGTTAGTCACGTGTTTCGTTGGTATCGTCAATCACGTGTGTCGTTAGTCATGTGACTCATTATCGTCAATCCCATGAGTCACTTGAGTCGCAAGTCACATGAGTCACTAGTCATGTGAGTCATTAGTCAGTGAAGCTAACGTCAACCACGACCGCTTCTTAACCTAGTGGTTGTGTTGCCTAAACCTAAATTCCTGGGAAAACTAAAGTTTATTTTGAAAGGACTCTATGCATGTAACGAGCGTATATTGACACGCCGTCCCCGGTCCGTCCAAAAGTAATGCAAGAGGGGTAAGCTGTGGGTCAATCTCCGATGCCGAGGGGCATTGATCAGGAGGCGATATTTGACAAGTTGGAGGTGACAGTGTGTTGGTTGCATACTGTAAACTGTTTACCATCTATCTCCCCCTACTGTAAATATCCCATCCCCCCTAAAAAAGACACAAATGGGTCTAGGAGGGGGGAGTGGAAGAGGTTAAAATAAAAACTGCAGCAATTAGTGGCTGTACAGTACTTTTGTTCTATTTGTGTTTCAGTGTGTTGTCAAGGAAGTGAAGGAGACATTGATATATGATGCACTGTCCGTGTCTTTAAAAAGACTCCATGTTCAGTTGTGGTCATTTTGGACTGTATATCAGATTATCTGAGGCAGTGTGGCTAAGGACAGTGTTTGCAGTAGTTATTGGTGACGTGGGAGTAATCATAGAGGATTTGGAGGAACAGCAGTCTTATTTTGGAGTTATTGATTTTTTGACTGCCACTGGCAATGTTAGACAAGTGAGGCAGGAATTTCAACCCTGCAAATGTTTTTTTGTGGAGAGTAATGGAGCTCCTCCAGCAGCCACAATGGCACACTCATTTAAAATCTATTCCCTTGTAATACTTTTGGATATTTTAGGGTAACTTCAGACCTCAGTTGCCTTCATTGCCCACTGGCTGTGTTTTGTTGCCAGTGTAATTTACATGTCATGCATCTGGTACACATTCTGACAAGTATAAAAATTACACGGTTCTGTCAAACCTCAGGCTTCCAGTGGAAAGCTTTGCGAGGAGCTCTTCTAATTTCTCTTCCTGATCCGATCCCTCCCGTTTTTGGATCACTGCACACACGCAGTGGTGCATTACAACCAGTGCCCACTCACAAGCCCCAGCTGCCTTTCTTTCCTCTTTTCTACATCTGATTTCTGGAATAATCCAAGCAAATGTCCCACTGACATTCTACCATTGCACCACCGTGCTTTGATTCCTCCCTTTACCCCCACACACCAATGGAAAATGCCAATCCAAGGACTCCTGGCTGTTTTCAAACTGCAGCTCACAAGGATTTTACCATTTCTACAGTACAATCTGCAAGGAGATTTGCATACCTTGTGATGCTCTGTGTATGTGTGTGAAGTGAAGTTTTCTGTTGCTTGAGTGTTGCACACATTTAAAGGTGAGACAACATCTGTTTTCTTAGCCTTGCTAGTGGTGCAGCTCTAGGGATGACAATATCAGTCAGTTAAAATATTTCAATAATTATTGGATGGATTGCTATGGATTTTTTTAAAGACATTAATGGTCCCCAGAGGAAGTATCCTAGCTTTAATAATCCTTTGACTTTTCCTGTAGCGTCACCATGAGGTTACATTTTTTGTTTTTAGTGAAATCTTTCAACAATTATTGAATTATTGGATTTCCATCAAATTTGGTACTCACATTCATTTCTTCCACAGGATGGATTGTAACAACATGTAACGTTATATTAATTTTACATAATTATATATATTAACTGTCCGAACATGGATGGGCGGAGAAAATTGAGAACTTTGAGGCGTTTTGAGAATGCCTGTTTGCCACGAGGAGAAACCTGCACGGGGTATTAAAGATCCAAACGTTTCCTTGTCATGATCCAACGTCGGCTCATCTCCGTGCGGCCAGCCTTGCGGAACGCATAACCGACGCTTAAGGGCATGTGTCCATATATAACGTTTTTCTGCAAGAAAAAAGCACTATGTGGACGCACGCATGTGGGTTTTGTTTCTATCACCACTCTAACCGCTGTTGTATGATAGACTAGCCTCACCTCTTTGCTTTTTATTATGTTTTTGGGCTACTATCTGTTTGTTTGACATTGTTTTTACACCATGAGCACCAACTGGAGGATAGCCTAAAAAAGGAGCGTAAGTGACCATACCAGCGCCTTTCTGAAAAGTCAATAATGTCAATGAGGACTATGTCTTCCAGAGATCTATTCCCTGCTTTTAAAGATAGCAACAGAACAGTAAATCTCTCATGTCAGACTGGGTGACTGGCTGCAAAATGCATTATGACAGTGTTTGGATGTAAGTTGAATTCATCATGTTCCATCATGCACTGAACACCGTCAAAGGATTTCTCATCTGCCCAGCCTCATTCCACTCACTGGCCAGGAATGAGGCTTCTGCCGCGTGCACGAACTGTGGAGCAACAATCACTTCCATATCAGGGATCATCTTGTGATTACTGTAATACTAATCAGCTAGTAATCACCTTAAGACCCTGTCGAGCCCTTGACGGAGCGCTGTTGGAGCCACCATTCTCATCAATGTGACCACACATCCTGTTACAGGGACTCATTTGTACTCCCTCCAGCAGGAATATGCTGACTGAGATATCCATCCCTCCAGCTATTGTTGCTCTTCTAATCTCCTCTCACAGAACATTTTCAATTCCAGCTTTTCATAGACGCTTCTGTGAGGACCTCCAGGTCTGATCTCAAATTTCTCAAAGAAAAAGCAGTCTCAGATTTATGTAGATTAGGGCTGCAACTACTGATTATAAAATTGATTATTGTTTTGACTATTGTCCCAGAGCCCAAGGTAACAACTTAAAATCATTTGTTTTGTCAGAACCAACAGTGAAAAACTGAAAAATTGTCACATAATAATGATATAAAATAAAGAAAAGCAGCAAATCCTCACATTTGAGAAGCTGAATCTGGTGAATGTTAAATTATTCTAATTCTAGATCGGGTTTTTTTCTGTCGATCAGGTGTTTGATTGATCGACAAATCATTTAAGCTCTAATGAAGACGCCTCGGCAATTCCTGCAGCTTCTGCTCCGTCTTAATCTAGAGAGAGATCTCAAAAGCCCTCCTCAGAATAAATGTCCAACATTTCAAAATAAATGCTGTCTTCAGTGTTGCAGTGCCAAATAAGATGAAGGAGTTTGATGAACAGACTGATAAGTCGAGCATGAGTGACTCATTTGTCCCAGAAGACAAGACAACATTATGGTAACTGTTCATTTGGTGGTGTCAGCTCAATTGTACTGCCATGCATTCTGTTGTTATTCTTTGTAAACGTTATCTCTTTACTCCAGAGCTGCCACTATGTCACGGAAGTAAACACTTGTAATATAGCTTATTAAAATGGTCATAAGCAAAAGACACTGTGAGTCATTGTCAATGTATATTTACTCCTCATTTGTGGGAGATATTAAGCAACATTTTTAATATCTAAAGTTTTAAATACTTGTATTCAGATGGGTTCTCTGTATATTAAACTTGGTAATGAGAATTCATTTCAGTTACCTTGTGTGAGTGATTGGTGATTGTTTACTGCCCCACTATGTTTAGCTGTGGCATTGTTCATTAAAATCCCCTAAGAAACAATTCAGATTTTGGAAAATACTGGAGATGGCATAATGGATTTTGGGTTTCTTTCCCATATTTTGTGAACGCAAAGATGCATTCAGTGGACCTTGCAAGCTCTAGTTAATTAGGGGTCTATATATACTGTATTTTTCATGGCTGCTCAGAGGCAGAATTACAAAAGCAGTTAGACGTCAAACTGCAAATATGACACATAGAGCAAGTTATAAGGGTTTATTTTGTGTCAACTGCAGCCTGTGGTGCTGTCTGTTCCCGAGCTCTTTTTAAAATTACTCCTCCTTACCTCCTTCTAAGGCCAATTTTTCCACCATTAAGCTGACAGATTTACTCTTGTGATTTAATTCAATCAATTGGAAAGGGCAGTGAGATATATTCCAGCCATAGGACAAAGGTCTGCATCATTCGTCTGCACTCAGTCCAACCAAAACAATTATACAAATGACCTTTGAACACATTACCTTATTTTCTTCATTAGGTTAAGTGGTTCCTTTGAGCTACATTTGCCTCTGACTAGGCTAATTTTGCAATGAGCTTTATTTGAAGGAAATGCAGAGAGAAAAAAAAGGGTCAAAAGTCATCTGGCAGCGTATATCAGCCGGGCTGCATCCTCCCCCAATTGCCTTACGTTCATATATTCGCATTGAAATCTTACCTCGATGTCAGCAAGAGCTTTTAGTCCCATTTTTATTGTGAAGCCCCGCAGATGGAAGAAGGGAGTGCAGCATTTTGGGGGAAAGTGGTTAGTCGTGAATATAGACTGTCACTGCTGGGAGAGCAAGAGGGAGCGAAATGAGAGAAAACAGGTACATCTCCCCCAGGTCTATAATCCTGAGATTACTGTTTGCTCTGGGCCCTGTCTGACTGCACTCCGGGCCGCCTGTGCTTCACTTCTAATCTCCTCGGTCCCAGCTGTCCAAGAATTGATTTGAAGATTCTCTGAATCAATTACTCTCCTGTCCAAGGTCTCATTGCCTGTGAGATATACTCACACATGAGCACACGTACACATGCACACGTGAAAAACAAATGCATAGAAAAATGTGCACGCGCACATGCACAACCCATTCATCCTTTTGTAGTAAACTCTCATTCACATAGGGTAATTGCGCAACCTCTGACACACCAGACCTTGTACCTCTTTGTGGTACATTATACTGTTGGCTAAATGAGTTTTGATCTTTTGGTTAGTCCACCTTCTCCACTAATGTGATTGTCTCTTCCCACCTTCATTCTGCAATTAAAGAATATCCTACAATTTTCTGGTTTTCCGTGAGTAGAGTGCCACTAAAAGCAGCAATGGGTAGAAATGGAGCAAATATGATTAAAAAGAATATTTTTATAAAACGGTCAGTATATCCTGACAGTAGTGCATGAGACAGGTAATCATATGCCATGTGCATCTTTGAGATTTCACAGACCGGAGGAAAACAAACAATCAGAGCCGAGCTGGAGTCTGTCGTCTCTGAGCAGCTGTCAATCACTCACGAACTCCGATCAAACAGTCAAACTAGGCAGCGCTGATCAAATATGAATGTAATGCCTATTTCTCGCCTCAAATGTTTTCAGAAACTTTGTGCTTCTTTGTACTGTTTAGCTGTAAAATGAGAAAGTTTGCCACCCGGCATCCACGTTGAGATCAGTTGAGTAAATACCAAGCTGTGCCCACCAGCCGGAGCAAACTTTCTCATTTTACAGCTAAACAGTACACTACAAGATGTTTCTGAAAACATTTGAGGAGAGAAACGGGGATTACAGTAACAGAATAGCGCTCCCTAGTTTGACTGTTTGATCAGAGTTCGTGAGTGATTTACAGCTGCCTCCTTTGAATGAACAGCCAACAGGAACGCTCTCTCTCTGAAATGACCTGTAATTGGCCAAAGTCTCCCGTCACAGGCTAGATTTTTTAAAGCCTGAAAATAGAGCCATGAGGAGGTGCAGAAGTAAAGTTTTCTCTCAGAACACTTGAATTACAATATGCTGAAAGGTTATTATGGAATTTTATCCCAATGACGCCAAAAATATTCTGCCTACTGAAGCTTTAAGTGTGTAGTTATTTAATATCTGTGAATATCTATATTGCACTGCTACTACGCTAGCTGCCGTCATTCACCGTACTGCACATATTATCTAAGTCTTTCGCTTTTGACTTTACCATAGTTTATTTGTGTGTACAATTCCCTATCATCAGTCAGGTTTCCAACCACACACTTGCATTCCTAAACCTCTGAATAATGCATGTGAGCAGGGAATAGGGAGGTTTCTGTGTAAGGGAGAAGAAGCTGGAGCATGAATGTCTACCAAGTGCCTTCAATTGAGCTTATTATTTATTCATCTATTTTTTATTGAGTCATGGAAAGCCACAGACAAGCCCACAGTTGTATTATTATTAAGGCAGGGGAGAAGAAATTGACTCCTTTGGTGCAGGAGAACTTTTAAGATGAACTTGGTTACCCCCTCAGCAGTAATTATTATCTCTCCATACAGTCATGCAGGACGTAGAGGGAGAAATCCAGGGAAGCTGGTGCTGGCATTCTTTTCATTCGCTAGTCCAGCCGTGTTTGTAGTTGCTTAGAAATGCAGTTTGCAGCTGCAAAAATAATTGCAGTTTATTGCCAATTAAACTAATGAGTTCTAAAATAGCCTCAAGTGTGTTGTCTGACAAAGCTGCGTAAAACAGCACTAGAGGAAGAACAGTAATGTAAGAGAATTAGCAGGAACAATGGGCGATGAATAAAGGTTAAGAAAACTGAAGGTCAACCTAAAAGAATCCCCCTCACACGCACACTTCTCATCCCCTCACGCCAGTCTGGACTCAAGTACCCCAAGCCTAGAAAGAGATGTGCTGCTCTTTGACAGATGTCATCCCTAGGCTTGGCCTCCAGCTTCTCCCTAAGCGGGGCGCTATTAATAATGCAGCATGCTTTTGCTCAAACCTGGCTGACAGATGTGCATTGATTGAGCCTGAGGTTCCCCTCTGCGCGTCAACAGTCGGTGGTTATTTTTAGGGATAGGTTGTACAACAGTAGTACATTATGTTTTTAGGTAGAGGAGACTGAGTCAAAACAATAGAGCTAACAAATCTGTCACTTCCCCCACTGTGCTAGGGATTCAGAGAGCAGTGGGGAAGAAGAACCAAGTAATGCGAGTGGTATGGCTCTGTGGATGGCAAGGTCCACAGTCAGTTTGGTGATCCCCTGACTTTTGTTCCTCTGGTGCAACCAACATGAGGTTGATGTTTGTGGTTTTAAGTGAAGTGTATTTAGTGGGGTTGTCAATCTGCTTAAAATATTTAATCGCGATTAATTGCATGATTGTCCATAGTTATTTGCAACTAATCGCACTTTTTTTTTTATCTGTTCAAAATGTACCTTGAAGAGAGATTTGTCTAGTATATAATACTCAAATATGCTTTCTTTACGCAAATGTATGTACATATTTATCATTGGAAATCAATTAACAACACAAAACAATGACAAATATTGTCCAGAAACCCTCACAGGTACTGCATTTAGCATAAAAAATATGCTCCAATCATAACATGGCAAACTGTAAAGGGGAGACTCGTGGGTCCCCATAGAACCCATTTTCATTCACAGATCTTGAGTTCAGAGGTCAAGGGATCCCTTTGAAAACGGCCATGCCAGTTTTTCCTCCTAGGTTTTTAAAGAAAATAGTTGCTAAATGTCAGCATGTTAGCGTTATCATTGTGAGCTAGTTACCATGCTGACATTAGCATTTAGCAAAAAGCACCACTGTGTCCAAGTACAGCACTCTCAGAGCTGCTTGTGCGGCTCTAGACTCTTAGTTTTGTTATTCTTTCAGCGAGCAGGTTTGTCCACTCTTCAACACTCTCAGGACAGTTTCATTCTCTTGCTTATGTGCCATTTGAGAGACATGCTGTAGGATGTTGATATGGGTCATGTATATGTAACAGCAGCAAGACGTACACCAGCAGGATCCTGATGACTGGTCTTTACTGCATACAGTACATTCTGTATTATATATGGTGTACATTACAGAGGGAGCTGTCAACTTGGTAGATAAGAACTGTATGACATATTTTGTATACTCCAAGCTTTGATTGTTGATCAGAGGCTGTAATAGAAAAAAGGATATCTGAGTAATTAAGCACTAAAGCACAACTGTATCAATGCTGCTGTATTTACTTTTGAATGAGAACGGAAACACACGCAAACCACATCTAGACCCCCTGTAAACGCCTAAGGCTGATTTCAACACTGTAGTTTGTGCTTTTACCATCTCTCACTTACGCTGTCAGTTTGTCTCACAAATTAATGTAGAGTTCAGTGTCAATGGCTGGAAATAATTACCAACCCCTTTGTGTAGCTGTACTCTATCAACACTTTTAAACAGTGTTCCCATTAAACATTAAGGAGCTCATGGCAGCCATTCTGCAATTCACATCAAATTTTGCTGTAGAGTTATAAATTATTTATTGATGGCCAGTCAATAGTCAGTTCTTTTCTCTACGGGGCTCTCCATTTCACTCCTTAACTCCAATATGATGTGTGATGGAGCACAAGTGCCTCAGTATGTGTGATTTATTGTTTTAAAGGAACAGTGTGTAACATTTCAGGGGATCTATTAGCAGAAATGGATGTGTTCATCAGTGTAATATTACCTAAAACTAAGAATCGTAGCAAAGAGTATAGAAGCAAAGAAATTAAACGCTGGGGTTTTTTTTGACAGCAGCCGCTGCTGCCATTTTGGATTGAAAATGCTTATTATATTTATAATATTTAATTGTTCAACATAGGCCATTTCAGTAGAATATGTCAATAGAATAGATAAACAATTTTGTTTTAGTTTAGTGCAGCACTTTTTAGGCAGAAGTTTTACTGGTGTCCGGTAATCGCTTTCAGTTCAAAATGGCAGAACCATAGCTTTGCTGCTGGGCGCTGATGTTGCAATGGAACAAACAATTGACTTTCACTTCTTGGCAATTGACGTTCTTTGATCGTAGTTTGCCATGTTGCACCGCCATATTTCTACAGTAGCCCAGAACAGACAAACAAAACACGGGCTCTAGAGCGAGCCTTTCGCATTTTCACGTCACCTGAAGGCCACTGTAGTTCTCTGACACACTTGTGAAACTGGCCAGTAACGTGAGCCACAGAGTGAGGTACCACTAGCTGCCACCTGACTTCCGTTGCTCCTATAGTAGAGTTATTATGGTAAGGTAGGCCTCTGAGCAAGGCCAACGGCGTTCCCACGGTTTTGCACTCGGAGGCTCACGTTACCACAGTCTTGGAAAGGGAGAAGTGAGCAAAGGGGTACTCAGTTGGTTGCAATCGCAACCACACCACTAGATGCCGCCAAATCCTACACACTGTACCTATAAATATTATCTCTAGTAGGTTTTAAATCAGGATTTTTGCTATAGTGAAATCCAGAGAAGTGAAGCACAGAGCTAAAAGTTTCCAGGAGTTGTTGAAGGAATGATCAGTTGTGCGATGGCTAACCTACACAGCAGTGAGTCATTAGAGCAACAGTATGATGAGCTGAGGCAGTGATTCATAATGCTAATGAAATACGAGCATGACTGTTGACATTAGAAGTCAGTGCGTGCGCCGTTAAGAGACGAGATCAGTTCACATTAACGTTCTGCGGTCAGTCGTGGCTCTTACTGTAACTGTCACCGAGACATTAAAGCAGCTTTGCTGAAGCTTGTGAGATGTCAGTCCAGCTGCGGGGACGTCACATGGATTGAGCTTTGCTACTTAAGATAAATGGCTTTGACCTGACGTTGACTGTGTTTACTCGATGGCCGCAGCATGAAAGTGAATAATAAGCAAACAAACAACCTGCCATACTATATGAACTTCAATGTGTAGCCCTCAGGAATGCTGCGTTTATCTGTGTTCAAATTAAGAAACCTCAAAGGAATGCAAACCTGTGACCAGACATCTGGCTGGTACATTTAAATCTGACAACATGTAAAGGAGACATTAACATTTCAAAGCAAAAAAAAAAGGTAATTCCACAACACAAGTGCCCCTCCCACCATATTGCCATTTTTATAATGCTAGAAAAGATGTTATCACCTTTTGCCGCCTTACAGATGTGAGAGCCAAGAAGGCACATCAGTGTGGTGTCCCTCGCCGACCCCCCTGTGTCTCGCATCATTGTCGGGCCGTGGTGGCACTGAGGTTATTAAAAACACAGCCTCTCCATCTGTTTGAGCCCGGTGTGGTTCTGGCCTTTTGTCGCTTTGAAGATGTAGGCTGTCAGGCTTTCCGCCCTATGAAGTGACTGGAGATAAAACCAAAATCCGTTATCAGCATGTCTGTCAACTATCGACAATCCCATCTGTCTTCCCTGATAAGACTCGTCTCGCATCATGGATTCAGAATTTTCACAAGGCGTGAACGATTCTGACTGATGCGACGAAAAAGGGAAATATGATAAAATTTGAACCAGTCTCATTAAAGATTAAATGTGGTAAATGTTTAGCTTAATAGAATTTCCACTCACATAGCATTGTGAGGGCAGAAAACATGAGCAGCCACTGTGGGAACTGTACATTTTGTACGGAGTTTGAGTTTTGAGAGACCACAGATGTTTTTGAATAAAATTGCTGCTGCCACAGACCTTAAGAACTCTAGATGCTGAAAATACTGCAGAAAAATAAGTCAGCTGTTACTGTAAAGCAAAATATCCTTGAGTGATGCATCACTGTTTGTGTTCCTATTTCGGAATAATCTCTGCTCAGGATGAGTCAGACCCTTTCCGCCCTACATGCTCATATGATTCGGTCATGAATCTAACATCACTTCTAACATGAACTTTTACTACATTTTAGTGCTATCAGTTTCCAAACATTACCTAATAACAACAGAGAGGGATTTAAAGAGCAAATAAGTTTGTGGACTCTTATTGAATTCAACAAGGAAACAAAGCATTGCTGTAACACAACACCGCAAGTGTGGAAGTATCTGTGTCTGAACACCAGTATCTGAATTATTAATATATGAAGGCAAATGAGCACTGCCATTTCAGAAAGCAGATAATCAAATGAGAAAGTGTGGAAATAAAAGCTGGATAAATAATGAATGAATTTGTCCCAGATTTTTCTGCTTGCAAACCCGTCTGCAGCCGAAATTAAATATCTTGTGTCGGAAAAAAAAAAAGTTTAGGTTTTAATTTCATCATCATTTGTGTTACAAGTAGTATACAGTTCTTACTTTGTTCATTCTCGTGTTGACATCAATAATGAAAAAATATTCAATTCCAAAGTTGTATATGCATTTTAGAGTGCAATATCTAGGTTGTCTACTCTCTGTCAGGAAAAAATATTACGGAGTTGTTTTTAATCAATTTTTTAGGTGTAATTGTATTCAAATTATGCATATTTTTCCCAATTCTTAATAGATGCTGGTAGAGGCGGCAGTGGGATATCCGCACACTGTCATACATTTCCATTTCACCAGAAATGCAGGAATTCATCAAAAAATAATGTTTTATACTGAGCAACATGAAGAGTACAGAGAATGTTACAGAGATGAATGTCATGCTGTAACTCTTCATCAAGTCCCTGGGGATGAATAGTCTGTAAATAAAGTACCATCCAGGATCCACAGTGACAAAGCTTCTTTTCAGTGTCACCTTCAAGCAACCAAGGCCCAAGTTTTCAGTTGAAAATGAAGTAGAAATGTTATGTTTGCCAGCAGTGGCGGCCTTAAGCATCTGGGGGCCTGTTTCAAGAGATAATGTTGGGCCCTTCCAAGTGGACCCGTCATCTGGCACACTGGGCATTTTCCCAGTGGACCGACCTGCCTTTTGGGCCGACGCAACTATCTTTTTTATTTTTCATTTTTTTTGTCTGACCGGCCCATAAGACAGCCAGGATTGGCCCATTGTTTTTTTCTTGTTGAAAATGGGCTGGACCAATCACATCTTTAAACCCCTCCCCCTTTGGGCTCAGAGCTTTCATTAAACAGTCCATATGCAGAAAAAGTGCCAAAACGGAAAAGACAATATGCAAGTGACGCACGGAGAAATTATGGGCTAAAAAAAAGACAGGCCCCTGAGGCAGAATGACCTGGGCGTCCGAGGCTACAGCCCCGAACATTTTATGAATAGCCCCGGACATTTCAGACCCTTTTAGCAACTCGCTTCTCAAAGTAAACTTAGTCAGCGGCTCCTCTAGCAGCGCCTCTTCTTGTCTTCTCTACTTGTCTCCATAGTCACTCCTGTCTGCGTGCGCACTATGGTTACGGGCATCGGTGTCGCCAGGTCATTGTGTCATAGCTATAAGGCTTAGGTAACATAGCTACTGTTTGTCAGTGTTCTAGTTGGTCCTTCCTGCTACTACTTTTACATTATATTACAGTTTTTGCATTGGAATAATCTGCCCAGAGTACCCTAAAGGTGTATTCAGACAGAATGTGAGGTGAGTTGACTATAGAATGTAACATATAGGCTACACTGCGCCCGTGTAAATGAGAGTGTGTGTGTGTGTGTGTGTGTGTGTGTGTGTGTGTGTGTGTGTGTGTCAGCCCTTGATTTCAGAACTCACCAGGAACTCCTATTCTTTCTGTTATTTCCCTCTATTCTCAGTGGACAAACAAAACTACGTGATTCCTGAACGTACTGTAGACCTACCAGTAGCCAACGTTAGCACGACACACCTGCAACAAGCTCATCTGCTACTGACTCGGTCAAAACTACAAAACTAAAAAGAAAACAGCGGGGTGATCACCACTTACGATGTTTTATGCAACATGTTAGGCTCTCAATGACGCTTCAGTCTTCAGATGTCCATCCTGTTTGTTGTCAGTGTCATATTTTGTCAGATCTTTCTCTGCACAGAGCGTTTTTTTTTTTTTTTATGTCTTTACCTCCACAAGTCGATGGCGCTACTGGTCTATGCACTCAAGAGGACACCGCGGGC
>CAKALG010008448.1:0-24023 GCA_916700815.1 Helicolenus hilgendorfi
GGTGTCTGCAAGGCCTGATATTACTGCTGGGCAATGAGCTGCAGCCAGCGACGATGAGTTGGGGTGAATACACACACACACACACACACACACACACAAACACACACATTCAACCTCAGACTGAAAGACAGAAAGATACAGATTCACACCTTTGTACATGTGAGTTATCCATGACTTTATATGTGGGAGAGTCTCTAAGCGCATTATGACGCAGTCGTATCACACTTGGCAAGAAGGACAGTTATATAGCATTGAATTCAATCTGTAAAAGCTCCATTTAGCCAACAGTGGGCAGTGGTTGAGTGTATTGTTTTGTAATTTATGGCTAGATTATATTGGAAGGCATCATTGGCATCCAGAGAGCTATTGTTCAGTAAAGCAAATCTTGAACCTTGCTGAGAATCCAAGTGCCCAAGATTGGATGAGATTAGTGCAGATTGGGTATTGTGAACATCAAATGCTTATTTCCTTAACATCTTGGGGGGGAGGGAGAGGCATTACCCTGCTCAAAGGCATATCTTTTTCCTCCAGGCAGGTGTAGTTTGGCAAGGCTTGTTAAACCTGAGACACTTGATCAAATATTCAGCCAGGCTCATTGTGCTGCTGAGAGCTTTTGGATGTCGCTGGGATAGTGGCGTGCTGATAAAAACCAGCTTTGTAGTGCCTCAGTGCCGTCCTCCCTTTGCTATTCCTTTCGTTGACTGCCCCGGTCAGCCATCTGTCAGAAAAATTAATTTTTGTATGATTTCTTTAAAAAGAAGCAAAGTAAAGAAAAGGCAGCCTTTAACTGGAGCAATCCATCTTGCGCCAATGGTGTCAGAGTGATTCACGATTTCCAATTTAGCCATGGTTTGAATCTAAAGTAAATCAGGCAGGACGGCTCCACCCTTTGTGCAGCCGGACGACAAACCCTCAGTGACAAGAGCTTTCAAATGAACATATCCCCCACATTCATCTTGTTCATTTATTACTTCAGACACCCCACTGCTTGTCCTACATAGATCAGCAATCAAAGACCTCCTGGCATTGTGTGAGTGTAGAGAAGGTAAGGCATTAGAGATGGCTATGGTGGCTGTAGCATTGATAGAAGATCGGACAAAAGAGCAGTAGAATGGAGAGGGCCCAGGCTTTAAGTCTGTGTTTAATTACATTTGCTTTGATTAGTGACAACTGAATTCCCTGAACAGGATGTGATGCATTTAGTGACTACTCCAGCCCGCTGATCATAGACATCTACCCATACTGCTGAAGCATTCGTATTTATCTCGACATCGCTCATTTGTTTTGGTTTGTCAACCTTCTTGCTGGCCAGCAATCAACTAACAAAGTGTATTTCTTGCCTCTTTAAAATGTTATTTAGTCTACTGTAAATATGCTCACTCCTTGTCATACTGCCAAACACAGGGAAGGATATGTTTAAATATTTTTTATTTTAGCAATGGAAAAATTGTGAAAATTGTGTATTGTGAAAAGTGTAGCTTATAATGATAAATCCACAAAGAATTATGTGTTCATTGCTTATGAATTACATTTTTAATTTGTAAGGGGATGATTATCTTATTTTTTCTTTCAAATGTGACACAATCTCACTTTAAGGTTAAAAAAACACTCCTATATACATAAATCATTATAATGTATTAATAAACATTAATTTATCCATTAATTAACCTCATTTGCATCTTAATTGAAAAATTCAGGTCATTAAAAGGTACAAATAAAGGTGTATCTGTGATGTTATTCTGTACATTTTAAGGGATTTTAAACTTTGATCCATCTTTAATTGAGTCGAAAGTTGTAAGGTATTATATTTTAAGGGGTTGTTGTCCCTTAAAGTGTACCAGTTTTAACTGAAAGCATGCAGATGATCCTCTAAAAGCCTTAATAAGGCAGGTTTAATGTATAATATATCATACGCAGGTGAAGGTCACATGCTCAGCTCCAGAGTCAGTTGATCAGCCTGCAGACTACTAAAACACGTACATTTAGAGTGATAACAAAAGCATACGTGTGTATTATTGCCATTTTTTCTGTTAAAGGATTGAATTAATTGACTCAACTTTGTGTTATATATATATTCAGATAGTTTTGTTTTTTGTTTGCACAAATGAGATAATCTGTCTTTTTGAGTGTTTTCTTTATGAGAAAATATATTTTTGTACTTTGGGTGAACTGAGCCTTTGGCTGTCCAACCAACAACCATGCAAACACTTGCTTCTTTGCCTGAAATAAATGTGGTCCAGCCGGCCATAGATCATTTAAGGATCATTGTGTGTAGGTGCACCGGATCCCAATGCAGCTCCAGCCCTTGCAGGTGTAACCTCAGCATGAGGCCCCGGCCTCGTCCAAGAGCACCAACAATGTTCTGATTAATTGTTCCTGTCAGTTTAGGTCATTTAGGCCTACATGTTGTTCTGCATATTACTCATATCTGCCCCAACAAAGGCGCACACTCACAACAATGCACAGGTACACGGAGGTGTGTACATTACAAGTACACATGGTCACACACAGAGACCCACAGACGTGGTCACTAGCACACACAAAGACACACAAACAAAACCGCTTCCAAAGCCCGGCCTCATGTGTGATAGCAATTCATGCTCAGGCAGTCAGGCAACGCTCCAAGGTATTCATTACTATTGATGTCAGAATCCACAACAAGAAGTGATGGCTGAACCTCCTGCAGTCTGTACTGTTTAAAGCCGAGCTCCTCTCCCCCAGCTGTTGCTCTCTGTCTTCACTTAGAAAGGAGACTGTGATGATTAATGCACTCTCTGCTGGGATCTCGGGGAAAGAACGTGGAGTTTCTGCTGAAGTGCTTCGCTCACATTGTGGTGATTCACTCACACAATATCTACACTGCGGAGCAACGCCGAAAAATAACAAAATTGAAAATCATGACGGTCGCATTCTGCCATGTGTGCCGCTCAAGATAGATTAAACTGATGCCTGTTTGTTCTGTCTGGAATGAGCCGCTGTTTGTCTCTTTCAGCTGCTAATTCAAGTCTCTGAACTTGTACCAGCCGTCATTAATCAGGACTGTTATGGCCTCTAGGAGCTAAGCATAAAAAATGGCATTGTATTATTATTATTATTGGGTTATCATGGTGGTGGATTATGCTTTATGGCAAAATAAATAATTGTGTCTGTAGGAACATTAGAAGACTTTTTGATTCTACAGAGTAAAAAAAGGTGAAATCGTTCTATGTGACTCTCTTCTTGCATTCAGTTGTTGATTACTTTGATGTCTGTCCCCCGCAGGACTCCTGTTCCTGGCTGACGGTGCTCTGCGTTGCTGTTTAACCTGTATACTGATAACACAAACTTGATTGTGCTCGCTAGTGCTTCTGAACGCTGGAGATAACTGCTCATCTTGATGAGTGCAGCTGTTCAGCGATTCCCTCACTCTCGTCAGTGCTTGTCTCATGACAGCCTGCGGGGTTGCTAGCTTTGTTGTTAATTAAATAACGCTTTAATAGGTTCGGATAGCTTCTAATTCCTTCTGCTCTCATGATATACAGTAAGATACATAATCATTTCTGTTTTTTGCTTTATGTGCAGGGAAAGTGATACGTGGTAATTAAAGAGGCACCCTGGCAATTTGCACTTCTGTAGTTTGGGGACTTACTAGAGACATATTAAAAAGGACACGGTCATAATCAAAAGAGCAGAGGGCGAAATAACTTGACTTTAAGTCCCTTACATGGGTCAAGTTTCAAAAACACTGGATCCTGTACATAATACAACCGATAAATTGTTTTGTGTGACTCACCCTGCCCCGTTCTGAATAGTGAAGCTAATGCTGAAGTGCCTTAAACTTGCATTCTTTCTAACAGCCAGCAGGGGGCGACTCCTCTGGTTGCAAAAAGAAGTTTGATTGTATAGAAGTCTCTGAGAAAATGACCCAACTTCTCACTTGATTTATTATTATTTATTTATTTATTTATTGTGTATGCGACACAATTCAAAATTTTATAAAACAGATCACCAAGGTGTGATTGTAGGATAATGAATAATAATCATACATTAAATCGTCTTACTTTTACCCAGCACTGACAAAACCATTTGCGGCCCTCTAGAGGCCAAAAGGTGCACAACATGTAAATAGGGACAAGACTTTAGTAGCTGGAGAAATTAGGATTATTTTAGTACAAACGGACATTCAGGATTTCAAGACAAAGATTTAAACTGCCATGCGCTTAAGCCAACATCTGCCCCAAATCATAGATAGGTGACAACATAACAAAGATAGGAAAACATAACAAAACATCCGCTTCCATACTTGGTAAGAGGCGTCACTGACTGTTTTGAGTATGAAAATGATGTGAATCATATGTTATGGCCTTCACAGTCACCAGATCTCAACCCACCTGAACGCCTATGGGAGATTTTGCAGCGAACATGCTAGAGAGCGCTCTCCACCACCATCATCAAAACATCACATGAGGGAATATCTGTTGTTCCATCCCTCCAGTAGAGACTCCTGCATGCCTGAGAAAGAAGGAGCATGACTAAGAAAACTTTGTTTTTTTCTCTTAATTTGTCACCCATCTGCAGGCATTTTAAATGATCCTGCTGCAGATCCACATGATGTGTGTGTGTGAGAGAGAGCCTGAAATACATGCTTGAATTATGTTTACAGAGCTGATAATAATATACTCCTTCCCTGACCCTTCAGTACGCTCCCTCATATAATTATAAGACAAACACCAAAGAGGAAAATCCATCCATAGTGGTAAAAGGCTCAAGTGCTTAAGAGGTGTTGGAAAAAGAAATAACAGCCATCAGTTTCAACTGGGGGCTGATTTTTCTCTTTTTCTTGTCTTTCTTTTGCCAGTTTATACCCACAGGGTCATGGTGGGGTGTTGACAGCTCTTGTACTCCACTCTGTATGTGTGGGCATTAGTTTGCTGTCAGTAGCGCTACATGGGGCGACTGTTGCCATTAGCTGTTAGATTTCTGATTCACACCCAGTGGGAGTGGACTCTCAGGAGCCACGCTGCCAACTGGCTGGCATTATTCAAAGTAGGCCCGGTGCCCCTTTTTGTCCTTTATGACTGAACTGAATCTGCATCATTGACCAAAAGAAACTAGAGCTTCAACTAATGTTTTTTTTTTTTAATTATTATTGATACATTTTCTTGATTTATTTATTTGTTTGGTCGATAAAAAGCCAGTAAACAGTAGAGACGGTTCATCAATAGTTTCCAGAGCCCAAGGTGATGTTTTCAAATGTCTTGTTCAGTCTAAGAACCAAAGATATTCAATTTACAATTATATAAAATAGAGAAAATCAGCAAATTATCACATTTGAGAAGCTAGAACTTGCAAATATCTTATCCTTTTTCTTATTGAAATCATTGGAGATGAATTTTCTTTTGATAGACATAAAATAAGCCAAAAGAAATACATTAATCATTTTTTATTTGCTTTTTCATTTGGGGTAATTCTACCTCGTCAGTTTTTAAGTTTGATTTATATCAAATTGTATTGTTTATTTTCAATATTGTTTTCTGCATGAGGTTTCTTTTCTTTTGTTCTGGAAATTTCAGATTTTTATTAAACTTTCCAACACACAAAGGACATAATGCAACAAAAGACACAATATTACAGTGAATCACTGAAGGACAGGCAACAAAACAAACAGACAAGGACAAATTACTTACAACATCGCTACAAAAAATGGGGCATGTATTTCCACATTAAAAATAGAAGGAATATTTACTTCCTATTATATAGATTTTAAAAAATGACACCAAACTTCATAAAACTTTCTTTATAGTATTAGTATTAGTTAGTGTTAGTATTTATTGTGTCATGTAGACACTAGTTTGGCTAAGTTTTGAACAAATTGTGTGTCTATAATATACTGTGAGCTGGATTATGTTGACTGTCTGAGTCAGTGTAAAATTAATTCTGGAGTGACAAGGGCTATTTTTCATGTAGGTTACTTACTTTTTGTAGGATGTATGATTTGCAATAACTGCTGGACAATGGAGTGTAACGGATTACTTCAAATTTTTCTGATTATCTGATTGTCAGGAGCTTGTCTTGTCTGAGTCTGTGTTTCAGTCTGGTGCTGTTTATTCTGTAATATTATGCACTGTTGCATTGTAAGTGTTTTTGTGGACCCCAGGAAGACTAAACTAAACTAACTAAACTAAACTAAACTAAACTAAACTAAACTAAACTATTCAGTAAAATCAGGTTTTGTCTGTCTCTTTCAATGGCAAAAAGCAATCCTTGCAGTTTTCATCATCATTATTATTATTATTGCTGCCATAGTTTAGCATTGCTTCTTATGATATCTTATGCTTGCGACTCTCCAGTTTAACTATAAACAGCCTGTTCTCATTCCCAGAGTGTAAATGTCAAGTTTAATTTTCACTTTACAAGCTTAGTAATTTTAAGCCCAACCATGTTGTTTTTCCCTAAACTTAAATAAATAGTTTAGTTGCCTAAACCTAAGCAAGTGTTTTTGTTTAATTCACAACATTAAGCATGTGTTTACTGCAATCGAAAAGTGACGCAGATGGGTCTGACAAAGCGCCAGTATGCGACGACTTGGGATGAGAACGTGTTGATATAAATGTGTGAAGGACAGGATGACATTGAGCAGGAAAAGGGGGGATATGAGTCAGACTTCCTGGATGGAAATCCATAGCGTAGAGCTTGAAGTGTTGCATCCAATCATACAGAATATGGAGAATCTGGAAGTTGTACTGTTAAATAAGGGAGTATTATCCCTCTGGTCATGATTAATGAAGTTCTTTGGATATGACAACTGACTCGTTAATAGCTCCATTAGGAACGCCCCCTAAAGATTGATACAGTACCTTACCCATCCTGTGGACCACTATCATGCCTTTTACTATGTGTGCTTTGGGGGCCATACTGTGTGATTTTGATGAGCTCTAAATCACTTACGTCTTCCACTGAGGAAAAGGCTTACACCGCTAAGAGAGAATGATGCTTTTTGTTATTTTTCCGCTGGGTTATTTTCCAACAGTTTAAAGAGCTTTTAACCCCACACCAGGCTTTGTTTTCCTCTCCTCAGTGATGTGTAAAAAATGTAATTCTTCCTTATCATGACCCAAACATGCAGCCATTTATCCAGTGGCTGCCAGTTTATATTTGCTCGGCTTCAGTTCACTTGTCAGCCTCATGCCATGAATACCTGAAATGGAATTTTGAGTGGTTAAACACAGGTAGTAATTCACAGTTTTTTTCTCTAATGGAAATTATTACCATACAATACTGTGCACATTATGTTGTTTTTAGCTGCGGGGCTTAATAGGGTGATCATTTCTTGTCATTTCATTGCCAAGAACTTTAATAGAATTTCTGGGTAATTGCAAAAATGCTAATGGGAATCAGAGCTTTTGGATTGTAAAATTGCAGGAAACAAATACTATGAAGGCGGATGAATCACCAATAGTAATAGTATTGCTAATATCAATGAGAACACAAAGAGAATTGCACATTAGTGTGTTTCTACGCGAGAAGCATTTACGACCCAGAAGACAGGGAGACAGAGAAGAGTAAATCACATGAGCATCAACATATTAGTCAGGAAAGAAATAAAAAATGAATTGATATGATGATACAACGCTCAGTAAAGCAGAGTCGACAATAAACAACCATGCCGGCGGTCCAGATTTGCAAGACATAAGCAGTCTCAAGCTCCTGTATAGTGGGACTGTGAGGGGGAAATAGGGAACATTTCAATTACAGTATACACGGAAAGGGCATCTCGGTAGCAGGATTGATATGTCATTCTAACAATGTCCAATTAAAAAAGGAGAATGCTTCCATTATTCTTTTATTAGAGGACCCGTGCCTGAAACTGCATCGAAAGACGTGCACATTCCCGGTTAAAGGTGAGAGTCCATCAGGCATGAAATGAGTACAGCACACATAAAATAATTCTTATTTCCCCATGGCCGCCATAATTTAGCTTTGCAATTATATTGAATGAGTATATGTGTGTTTGTGTTTTAATGCCATTGAAACATGCAAAATAGCACCTTTATGATTGATTCTATTTATATGATGTGATTTATCGTTCATTTCTGTTTCTAAATATCTATGAACTCAGAATAACATTAAGCTTTAAGCATTAAGGCTCTGACAAGTGAGCTTAAATGCTAATAGAGAGAAATAGTCACACGTCCAGAGTTAACAGCTCCACTAATAAACAACAGATGTGTACAATGTTCAATAACATTCATTTCATATATTCAACACCACAGACAGCTTCATGCACTTTCTTTTCTTTACAAAACAATGTTGTTAGGACCCTCTCCAAACAGGCCAATATCATAAAAGTGATTTATGGGCTCTGCCTTCATGCAGATGTAATGGTGAGATCATCATCTTTCACAAATGATTGTCACTTGCAAATTGCAGGAAAATCCTACATCCTATCATATGTGTATGCATGGGTTTTTGTATGGTATAGTGATGGTTTTTATTAGTGAAATGTTTCAAAATGAAATTATTAAAAGGGTCGTATAGGAGCACAGAGGACAGAAGACATGAAGCAGGCTCTCGTAATATTGTGAACTCTTCCTAGCATTCAGCAGAAACTAGTTTATAGAGCTGCAACGATTAGTTGATTGATAAAAAATTGATCCGCAGCTATTTTGATAATTGAATAATCCTTTTGAGTCATTTTCTTTAAAGAAAATATGCCCAAAACGATCTGGTTCCAGTTTCTCCAATATCTCAGATATTTTACTTTTTACTATTTACTTTTCTCTGTTTTACATCATTATGGACTGAATATCTTTGGGTTTTGGACTGGTGGTTGGACAAAACAAGACATATGAAGATGTTGCCATGGACTCTGGGAAAGTGAGACAAATATTTTCACTGTTTTCTGATGTTTCATACACTAAACAATTAACCAAGTAGACAATCAACAGATTAATCGGCAACGAAAATAATCATTAGTTACGATATCTTAGAAATGACAAATCTTCAAAATGTATAATATAAAACATCCAACAAATCAACACGTTCTCATCCCAACTTGCAAAATACTGACGCTTTGTTAGACCCCTTGGCGTCACTTTACGGTTGCAGTAAACATGTGAATGTGTTAACGTTGTGAATTCAAACAGAAACACTTGCTTAGGTTTAGGAAAAAACATCATTGTTGGGCTTAAAATTACTACATTTGTTAAGTGAAAATGAAACACGGGATGCAATATTTCAAATCCTACTGTGCTATAGTGAAGGCATGACCCGCCCTACTCAGCCTCTGATTAACTTACCATGATATTCTTACCCTAACCAATCTCACTCGTCATGCCTAAACCTAACCAATCCAACCAACAAAGGCAGTGAGTACCAGCCAATCAGTGGCAGAGAAGGGCGGGCCATGCTTTTTGCTATAGCAGGGTTCATAATCTAGTACACAGGACACGAACAAACAGTTAATTATAAAGTGAAAGGGAAACTTACGTATGGGACACAAACAGCGGTCTCTGGATGAAAGCCCTGTGTTTGTTGGCTCCACCTCCTCTCCCTACTTTCAGAACTGCAGGTCTATAAATGGACGCTACTTGGTTGAGACTGCTATCTCGTGCTTCAATGACAATGTGTGTCCTTACTGACTAATAGTCGAATGTGCTCTTTTTCTATTCACAAGGAGAAAAAAGGGGGCCGTAGTTCATATGAAAATGAACTTTGCTTGAGTATCTGCTGTGTAACTGGCGGGCCATGAAAGGAATACTTATGCAAAGAGAAACGGCCTGCGGGGTCTTTATCATGACCCAGTTCAAACTTTGCGGGAGGCAAGAAAGCTCTTCATGGCTTCTCTTCTTCTCAAAAACAGTGGAAATGATGGAATACATTAACGCCAGTGGAGGACTATGACCTGACACATACATCAATGGCAATGATGGAAACCTAAAAGAGATGGGTAGAGCATTCTGTGGGTTCCCCAGTGACAGTGGGGAGAACTGACTAACTGGGAATGGGAGTGGGGGAATAGCTCAAGTGCCTAACAATACGGTAAAAAATAACGGCTGATTGAATATGTGCACTCCCACTCCACCAGCTACCTCCTCCAGCTCCTACATTGGACCTAATTATCCCGTGTAAGCAGCAGCCTGGGGATAAGCCACATCTGAATACTCCAAACTGTCTGTTATTCCTCACAATTTAAACCTGCGTAACACTGGTTATCAGCATTTTCTCCTGCTTCAAGCTCCCCGTCCCTTTTCTGAAGAGCATAATTGTCTTGATATGCTCATCACGTACGGCATGAAATGTTGATTCCACCTTAATTATCTTCCCCAGGGGTCATCGCTGTGACTTCTGCAAAGTAAATAAAGCAGCATCCACACTGGCGAGCCTCGCAGCGTTAGTTACCCGCCACGCTATTTCAAGTCGGAGCCCAAATGAATGCCTCGTTCGCCATAATTAAACAAGCCACCTTGACACATTTCAACAATTAACTTTTAATCACTTGGATCTCCCTAAATCACAATCTCATGGTTGACGTTTATAACTCAGTCTTCTCTGTGGCTGGGGCGACGGGTCAGCCTCATCAAATGAAATCTGAAATAAATCATGTGAGGTAATTGAGAGTGAGAGAGGGGCCAGTCTCATCATGGTGGCCAAATATGTCATCTGAGCAGAGTGGGATTGGCTGCTGGGAAGTCAGGTGTACAATTGAACCTAATAAGGTGCATTTTATTGACTTGTCAGCACTTTAGTAAACTATAGTAGAAACCGCTTATATGTGATCACGGCTACGGTGATCAACCGCATATATGGATCCAAAATCTTGGGATAGAATCATTGCTATACAAATGCTGTTTAAATAATTTGCTTATAGTAATCAAGTAGTCCGTTGACAGTGTTCATTTTGGGTCTTTCCATACATGACAACATATGAAGGGAAATTTTATATTTTATTTCTATATTATTTATTAGCCTACAGTTTATTTTCAGAAATGCACTGAAACCATCGCCAAGCTGTGGCTTAGTAGCATATTTGCACTAGTGATGTTAGGGCTGTCCTTGACCAAAGAAATCCTTAGTCGACTAATGCCGGGTACACACCACACGAGAATGGTCCCGATTCCCCCCTCCCGACAATCGTCAGCAAAGCATGTTAAAAGTGTTTTTTTACATTCCCTATCAGCTCGGAAGTCCATCGTGGCCGTACCGATTTCAAATCGGAAATATTAAACAAGATCGGATATCCTGTTGTGTGTCGAGAATCCTGAGGACAGCTGATGACGCAGTCACATGGGAAAGAACGATAACCGCCATCATGGCGGCCGCGAATGGGCTAATGTAAAACGTGAAGCATCAATGGACCTCAGAAATGGAGGACCAACTCATTAATCTGTGGCAACAACAAGAATGTTTATTTAACATTTCTCAATGACTTGATCCATTTTCAGTACAAAGTAGTGCAAAAACTAACAAGGCTAATTCTTCCGGCCCGTCGTCCGACACGTTTGTTTAAATTAAAGTCAGGTTTGATCGCGAGAGATTTTACAAGATTTCCGCTGTTTTTGAGTCGGGACTCTTGTTGTTCATGAATGAATCTGAATGCAAGTGTTTAGTGTGCTGTTTTGGTCAAATCATTGCTCACCACACACTGTAGGAACAAAACTGTTCAATTTAACATAGCATGTCGTTATGTGTGGGGTCTCTTACATTTTCAAAATCTGTTAAGATTTGAAAAATATTTTAGTGTGGGCCAGCCTTAACAGAACACTCATACGATTTTGCCAACAAATGTTTACCAGAGATCATAGGTTGCTCATAGGTTTCTTGAAAATAAGTAATTTAGCATGAAGAAGCATAAAAAACTACTAATCGTCTAAAGAAATCTTAGTTGACCAAGACCGAAATGACCAATTAGTTGACTAATCGACTAAGAAGTGGCATCCCTACTGACGTTACTGTTTTAGGCTATAGCCTAATTATAATTTAAACTACAGTAAGCTATATTTCATATTCAGTAGGTACTGTACTGCATTATAGTGAAGTTGAATAATACAGTAATTTAATTTGTACAGTAATTTGAAAAGCGTTTGAAACAGCTGTATTGTATTTTGAAACAGTCAATAATAATCCGTAAATAGCAAAGCTGTCCATTTCACAACTTAATATTCATGCATTTAATATGCAAATGTCAATTAGACGGTAATCTGTATGAGAAATAATGAAAAACAATCCGTTATAATAATCATCCGCTTTTAGTGATCAATTTGACTCAGACAGACCTGATCACTATAAGAGGTTTCCACTGTATCTTCATGATAAATATCACTTAATATCACACATTGTGTAACTTTGAGTCATTTCCTCCCTAACAGAGGAACTGTTGTACATGATTTCATCAAACAAACCAGGTGCTCCCCACAAACCCTCTCATCAAGTATACATCTATTTCACTCCTCGAGCTGAATCCCCTTAACAAAATCGGCAATGTCACGATGCCTTAAGTGAATGATGAAAGCAAAGAGAAAGCATAGTTCATATTGACATTCCCATCTGCATACGTCTTATTCATTCTCTTCACTCTGGAGCAAATTAAACTTGAAGTCAAACTCGGGACATTTTTCTACACTGAAACCCAATTACACTTCACTTACTGTAGACAGCCCGGCACACTGCACTCCGCATTTCAAAGGAAATCTCTGCCGGCTGTGTCATAACTTAAGCGTTTTAGCAAATTTAAGATGATTCACTTCTCTCTGTTTCGACTTCCAAGAGCAACGGCAGGATGAATACAATGATATCAACTTTGTTTCTCAGGAAGCTACTGCGGCTCAGAAAGGATAAGTCACTCTGTTGTTTCAACAGTGAAATGTGAAGTAATCTCTTTAGATTTGTTTGAGGAAAGATGAGGGTCTGAATACAGGGCATGCTAATAGGCCGTCACATTTATTTATACTGTAAAATGACCAACAGTATAAGATAAAATGGATAAACATAGACTGACTTACTACTAATCATTTGTGGGAATTCTACTTCAAGCTATAGCCAATACATGTAGTCGTAAAGGCATCAATGGCATCATTTCTTATTATGGTTGATCTATGAGGTGCTTTTGAATTTACAAATAAACTAAGAGATGAGGACAAAAACAAAGTAAACATGGTGGTGAAAGACTAACATTTTGTAGATTACATTTTGTCATTACATTCATTTAATTTGTAATAAGCATGGATGTGGAAAGTAACTAAGTACATTTACTCAAATACTGTACTGAGAGCAATAGTTTGTTTCATTCATTTTGTGAAATACACATTTTTGCCAAGAGTTAAATGATTGATATCACTCTACATAAATGTCTTTATGGTAAGTATGCAGCAACAAAAAAATACCCAACAGTATATAAATTACTTCCAGTCAACTCCAGCATACCACCTACAACATTAAAATGCTGCTTACATATTATGGGTCAATAATAATAATCAAATAATATGCTATACATAATATATAACACCCTGAAAGGGGCCATCATGCAAACCAAATACTTTGAATTTTGACATTTTAAGGATTATTGTGACCATATTATATATTATTATACCAAAAATATTATCGCAATGTCTAAAGTAAATTTTAAGAAAAAGGTGCAGGATTATGTACACAATATTATCATATGTGTATTAATAACATGCTATCAGTATTTCATTTTTTAAATATCACGGATAACGTCAATACCAGTAAATCGCAACAGCCGTGCAGTGTTGTAAGAAGTACTCAGACACTTGAGTAAAGTAGCAATACCACAATATATATAAAAAGCCCTGCAACCAAAATGACAGTAATGTAAAAGAATACATAAGAATGTAGCTACAATGTTGCTACATTATTATGTAGCAACATTCTTTAAAGAATACATAAGAATGTAGCTACAATGTTGCTACATTCTTATGTATCCTTTTACATTAGTGTCATTTTGGTTGCAGGGCTTTTTATATATATTGTGGTATTGCTACTTTTACTCAAGTGTCTGAGTACTTCTTACAACACTGCAGGCTACTTTAGAAACACAGGATTTCATGTACCTGAGGCAGAAAAAGAAAAGCACGAGGAGGCATTGATTGCAATCAGCTACTAGATTTACAGTATGGCCTGTTAATGACTTGGTCAGCTGTACAGTATAGCTATAAAAGAGAGAGGAAACACTGTGGAGGCCTATGAAGCAAGGAGACTAACCCCACCTGCTGACTGGTGCTACTTCCCGAGCGAGGAGGGGGGAGCAGGGGGCAAATATGGCCCCGAGACAGAGGGTCTGTCACAGTGTAGCCAATGCCAGGCTGATTTCACGCTTGATGTCCTCCAGAGAAGAGAAAGATGTGCCATTACAGCCTGTGAGTATATTCCCCACCAACAGGGGTCACTCTGTGTTTAGCAAAAAAAAAAAGGCCGGCAGCTGATGGGGAACAATAGTAACAAGAGGGAGAAAAGGGTAATCAGGATGCAGCATGAATGAAGGTGAGTTTGGAGGGAAAATTACACTGGTGAGAGTGGGTGGTCAAGGGGGAAATGACACAGGAGATGAGTGTGGACATTTTAGGGGAGAACAGATTGATCCAAGCAAATTAACCCAACAACAGGCAGATGGACAGGTACAGAAAGACAAAAGGAGAGGCAGACAGCAGGGGCAATGGGAGAGGCTGGATACCATTTGGCACCTCGAGTGTTTTTACTTCCTGAAAACTGGTCAGTGAACAGACTGGAAAGTTCCAACAACCCCACTAGCTCAGTGATGGCTATGGTGCTATATGATCCTCCGGGGGTGAAAAGGATGGATTAGTCTATTTTTATTGCTTGGCGAACACACCCAACAGCCCTGTCTGCTCATCAATCATTCACAGTATACTCCTATCCCCCAGTATGCTGCCCCCTCATCCTGTCTTTTCTCCTTCCAAATTCTCTCTTTCCCTTTCCCATTCTTCTTTCGTTCTGTCTGTTCTCCATTGTCAGTCCTCGGAGCCTCGGAGCACAAGTTGAGATACATTAAAGATGAATGGGCACGGATCTTCCCATAGGATCCTGTCTCAAGTTTTTTTTTTGGAGTGAAGTCTTTTTCATTCTCACTTCACTTCTCGGTATTGGTTAAGACTTAATGTGACGTGAGAGTTGAAGAGTGTTTTCAAGGTAACCCTCCTCCCTGACAATTAACGGGAGCTTAGGCATCCAGCCAAAAGATTTTACTCGCAATTTAACAGCCAGGAAATCTCCTCGTTAGAGAAAATGCACTTTCATGTAACTGTTTACAACACTGCTTCAGGTAGCGTGGAGTAGAGTAATAGAATAGAGTCTGCGGGGATAGAAACCCCCGGCACTCCAGAGCCAAAACAAAGCTTTTTGTAGTGCAGGGTTTGCCATAGAGCTGCGGCCTTGCAAAAACCCTCGCTATAGCTTACATCCAGGCGAATATTTATATTTCATTTATGAGGCATATAAGCTCACTTGGCCAGTGATGTGGGTTAATATCTACAACATTTGCACAGCCTCGCCAAACCTGTGTGCGATTTTGTTCAGCACCAAATACAATTAAGATTTTGTATGTATACCAATTAATTTCTCCGAAGCAAATGAGTAATGAGAAGCCACCCCATTTGGAATAATAGGTTTTGCCAAACACTTGCTGTTTAAAGGCAGACAGCATCATTTTGCTTCCCCCCCCCTTTTTTTTTTTCCCCCCTTCGACATCATTCAAAAAACTAATTCATGTTTCGTCTCCACTCGGAGATTGGAAAAGTAATTTCACCGTTCCCCCCTATTTATTTGAGGAGCATATGAATTTTCCATGCGAGCCACCGTGCTTTCTCTCTTTTCCAACAGATGTTTGAGTGTCTGCGTTGCATCCTGGGTTATTAACCCTGGATTTCGTTCGACTAAATTTGGATGCTCCAGATTCTCGTTAGCACTCTTGCGGGATCTAAGTGCTCGCACGCAACACTGAGGTGCTTCCTTATCTATTTTTGATATCTGCCAGTGATGGATGAAGTATTCAAATCCTTTACTTCAGGAAAAGTACTTATACTACTCTATACTGTAAAAATACTCCTGCATACTAAATGTCCTGCATTGAAAGGAAATAATTAGACCATAATCAGGAAAATGTACTTAAAGTATTAAAAGTACTCAAAGCAGAAAAATGTGTGTGTGTGTCTGTTTAACTATTATATATTATATAATTAGACTGTTTTTACTTTTGCATCGATGTAAAAACAGGATTTTACTGTCATAATTGGTTGAGGTGGAGTTTATTTTTAAATATTCTGTATAAGCAGTGGTGATTGTGGCCCATTTAAGCCGCAGGGACCAAACTGGGGTCAGTTGTTCTTTTCGAGGGGCCAGTTTAATTAAAGAACGACTATCTAACTTTTACTGAACTGTGGCTACAAGTGGAAAGTTGCAGGATAATGATGAATGCTAAAACACAGTGTAACAGCACAAGTAGACAATATTAGCCACCACAAACTACAGGTCATACACAGAAAACACAATACCTGGTTATTAAATTGATCAATGATGTGTGTAATTTAATTCAACTTTTAATTTTTAAAAGGATGATTGTCTTATTTCTTCTTTCAAAGGTTATGTAATTTCACTTTAAGGGTGTAGTGCTGCCACCCCATAAAGGGAGATACGAGGTTGTTTAGCACCGGAAAACTTTAAAAAAGGGATGTTGAAGAACCAGGTCGATAAGCAGGAGCCGTGTAAAAAAAAGTGGCATTTATTAACAAAAGGTTTACTGAAACAAGGAGCAAATAAAACTAAATTGAACTGAAGAAAAAGAGCACCAAACAAGAAAACTCTAGCCTTAAGCTGCCATCTCCTCTCTCCCACTACTCCAGTGAATGGCCTTGCACTTTCTCATCCTCGCCTTACAGGAACGTACCACCTGCCCAGGTAAGCACAGGGTGAGCGAAACAGAGCAGGCATCCAAATAATACTAAATAATTAAATTACCATTAACACAAGGATTCTAAATTACTGCTGACATCACAGTTCACCTACGGGCAATCATTACATAACAATGAGCAAACCAAATATAACAGAATGCCATTTACTGCAGAACTATCCCACCCATCTTCCTACACCTTAACAGCGCCCAGCCTCTCTCTGCTACATAATTAGTCAAACCTGTTTACACTTTCCTTGATTGAGCTTCTGAGCAGCGGATCTACCCCAACATCCAGACAGAACAACAACAAAAATCCTATGAACCCAAAAAACAAACAAACTGAAACAAGCTTGTGTGATTTATACACCTTAATTAATAATGTATCAAATAAACTGAAACAAAAGGCAATATTTTAACAAAACGTTTAAAAAAAACAACAAGAAAACCCTTTTATATACATTGATCCATTCATTAATCAATTAATTAGCCTCATTAGCATCTTAATTGATAAATTGAGAATTCAAAGTATACCTAAATGTATGAATATAAAATGTATTCTCTAAATGTACCTGTACATTTTAAGGGGTTTTACACTTTAAAAATACTTTAATCCATTTTAATGAAGGTGGAAGTTGTAAAGTGTACCAGTTTTAACTGAAAGCATGCAGATGATCCTTTAAAGGCCTTAATAAGGCAGGTGTGCTGTATAATATGTCATATGCTGCTGAAGGTCACATGATCAGCTAATCAATTGATTATTTTTTTATTTCTGATTTATGACTAGAACAACTTGTCAGCAGCTGCTACATTTTAAGAAGTTTTCCCAAAACATCAGTGAGAGCTCCATCAGCAGCTGCTGACAGGTTCAAACTCCTCTGCAGCTCTGATACATGATTCACTTCACAAGCTGTTAAAATGCTTTTACTCTTCGTCCTCTTTTGTCCAGTTGGAAGTGATTTCCTCCTCTGAGACGTTTTGATGAATTCAGGCTCTGATCAGTTCTGAGTGTCTTTATGAAACAGACTGATTCGTTCAAGACAGGCTTTTCACAATAAGAGACACCTTTACAAAACAGCCCCTGACAGAAGGAAAACACAAACAGCACAGGCGGGGATTTCAACCCACAACCTTCAGAGTGTGGAGCAGCTTCTCTACCAGCTGGGCTCTCAGCACTCTGAGAGGTGACCTGACTCAGTGAGAAGAATTAGACTGTGACACTTTGTCAGTGACAACATATTTCAGTGTGAACGCGTTTCAGTCTATACATTTAGTTTCTCTGCAGGTTGATGAAGGTGAAGTTTTTGCAGCTTCATTAATTAAATAATTAATCAGCGCCAAATATGGTCCAGTGGTGAAGTACACCAACGGCCAACATTCAGACGCGGGATCGAACCCCGCTTGAGGTACGCCTCACAGGAGTCTGTGTGATGAATGTGTGTGCGGCCCCAACAACAACTAAAAATTTAAAACACTGCGTTCACAAAAAGCTGTTTGCCTCGATTTCAACTTGCGAATTTCTGATTTTTTGTCATTGTCCAAAGAGGAGGAGACCAAGTCCAAGTGAGCCCAGGTGGTCGAGCCAGCTAGCTGGACCGTCATTTTTAAACATATTTTTTATTTTATTTCTGCATGCTGTTCAAATGACTGCAGGTGATAGAGGAGCTGATCATCATGTGACATTCACTTGCATATTACATATTGACCTGCCATATTAAGGCTTTTAATGAATATTCTACATGCTTTCAGTTAAAACCGGTAAAATTTAAGGGACAACACCCCCTTAAAAAAACCTTACAACTTTCACCTTACTTAAAAATGGTGATTTGATTAAATGATTAAAGTATTTTTAAAGTGTAAAGTATATAAAACTCAAATTTGCACTTAAAGGTGCAGCATGTAAGATCTGGCCGCATCTAGTGGTGAGGTTGCAGATTGCAACCAACTGAAATCTCTGCCGTGTGCCAACTGTGTAGGAGAACTACAGTGGCTAAAGTGAAAACCTGAAACGCTAATGGCCCTGTCTAGAGTCAGTGTTTGACCCCACTCTGTATTTAGATATAAACGGCTCATTCCAAGGTGATTCTTATCTTCAGGTGATTATACACTAAAGAAAACATACTCCATTTCTGCCAATTGATTCCGATAATGTTACACTGTTCCTTTAAGTACAGTACCTTTGTAAATGTACTTAGTTACATGCCACCACTGAAATCTGCCAACCACAAGACATTATATGATATGAAAATGATATGGAGCATAGAAAGACATCACCATGAACAGTGTCTCAATCCATTATTTAATGCAGTGAGACCAATTTTGTCTCTTAAAAGCCTCCTCTATTATTACCTCCTGCATACAAACAACAGTGTTTTTCTAAATTATGACTCTTGTAAATTATTTTAGGAGTGTCTACTCTCTGCTTTGATAACACCTCTCAAAATCAAACAACTCACAAAAGTAGGATGTACTTGTTTTTATGATGTAAGGCGTCCTCAAAAGAAGTGTCTTTCTCTTTGTGTGTGTGTGTGTGTGTGTGTGTGTGTTAGTGGATTGGCTAGAGCTCCCTTGTGCACAGTTAAGCTACAAGAGCTCCCCATGTCAATATTAGTGTTTACATTCACACTCAACTGTGACTCAGTTTGGTACTTCTGAGGATGGATGGTTAATCTTGCCTTATGTCACTCTTAACATCCTTGGCAACCGGCCGGATTTATAGACTAATGACTCTGTTTCTGTGGACTGGGACCGGCAATTAATTCAACACAGTGTTTGTGGAGTGAATCAGTCACTTCTGCTGTCTCTTTCTCAGTGATGATAGCATTTACCTCGCTGTGTGCTTACAGCTCCGTCAAGTCCAGTGTTTGGCCCCATAGCGTACTATTAATACACAAACAGGAGTCAAATTAAATGTAGTTGTAGCTGCTTTGATTAGAATTAATCATATATATATACATATATATATAGCAATATAGCTGTCTATCTTTGACTGATACTTTCTGGAAACTGTAAAATCATTATTTAAAGCTGCACTGATCAATATTTCTATATCAACAATGGATCAAATTGCTATGTGTAATGTGAAAAGGGTTGCTCGTAACAAAACCCACAGAGAGTTATCATACATAGGTTTCTGAAGAGCTGATGTGGAGCTCAAAGTCGGTGGTTCCGGCCTCCCACCGGCTAATCAACAAGGATGCCACACCCTTAATTATGCATAACTTTAAGCCTTAATATAATTTAAATGAGTGAGTTATATAAAAATTCATTAATTTCATTCAGTTTCATTTTTTGTACCAGGCTGTAAACATGTTTATTTCTGCTGTAAAGTTGGGGGTCTATGGGTATTGACTTGCTGTTGTAGCCAGCCTCAAGTGGCCATTTGAGGAACTGCCATTTTTGGCACTTCCACGCTTGCTTCATTTTTCAGCACCAGAGGTTGTTGTTTGGTTATCACCCATCTCTGCAGTTCCGCTCTTTTCTACATAACTTTTAGTTCATTGTTTTGCTTTTATGGCCCCGCAACTTCACTGTTATGGTTCTGTCTCAAAGCTCTCATCAGCATCGTCTTCAGCTGCAGCAGACAGCTGTTTCCAGTGAAAGAGCCCTGATAAACCCACTGTACTGTATGCTACCTTCTCAGCACCAAACAGCAGACAGAATACTTATATAATCAGTGTGAGCTCCATCAACAGCAGTATGTCTGAACCAGTCATTATTGTGAAAAGTCTGTCTTGAATGAGCCTAACAAATCAGTCTGTTTCATACAGACACTCAGAGCTGATCAGAGCCTGAATTCATCAAAACGTCTCAGAGGAGGAAATCAGTCCCAACTGGACAAAAGTTGCCATAGTGACTCGTTTGGTTCTTCTTTTAGGATGAAGAGTAACACCATTTTAACAACTTTCTTAACTTGTGAGGTGACTCATATCTCAGCTGAAATGTATCAGAGCTGCAGAGGAGTTTGAACCAGTCAGTTAATAATAAATAATAATAAATAATAAATCAAAGTTGACTTCTGGTTTCACACGGGATACGAACACCGTACTCCTGGGCAAAAAAGTCTGGTGTTTTTGGCCCCGAACATCCAATCGACCTCCTCCGTACACGGCATTTGTTGCTCTTTCTACTTCCTGGTTCACAATTATGTGGATTATATACATATTATTATATTATATTATTATATGGATGCTATTATGTTAGTTATAAGGTGGAAATATGTCAGTGTTGTGTTTAAAAAATCTTTTCATTCGATTGGACTACAACTGCTTCTAAGAATCATGAATGATAATGTTGAAAGTGAACTTGAACCATCAATGACATGCCCTTCCGCAAAGCACTTGAAATCCAACATTTCAATTGGAGTAAGACACTCTGGGCAGCAGTTTACTGTCTGAATGGTTACTTCTCCAAAGTGTTGCTTTAAATAGAAATGTTTTTTCCACCAGTTAATTAATGTTTAAAAAAAATATGCTTGGGACTTTGGTGTTTTGCGCTCCACATCCAGCAAAGACAAATGATATGTGTGTCTTGCTAATCTGGGGTTTTATAGAGTCGCCTTTGGAGATAAATCGAGATAGAGCACATGCCACATCAAAGCATCAAAGCAGACTGAGATGCAGATGGACTTTGTGTCCCTTCATTACACATGCACTAAACCTCTTGGCTGCGATTTCACTTGCCACTGGCGAAGGGATCCGTGGCCACTTAACCAGCTGTAGCTTGAGCCCGTTGTGACAAAAGGCCAAACACATTCATTTCTCTCAATCAATATTACTGGCTATACCTCCGTCACTAAAAGCTCTTTATAGAAGCTCATTTCCTGTGTCAGATCATTCTTCCTCCTTTTTGTTTCCCGTCTGTCTTTCTGTCTCCATTTCTCTTCCACCTTGTCTCTCACAAGCACACACTTGCACACAGACCCACATGTACACATAAATTCATGTGTAAGGATGGGATCTGGGTGCCATGACAACAGGGCACATCAAAATCCAATTAAATGGAACTTCCTCCCACTTCACCAGACCGACAAATAACTTCCTCCTACCCTCCTCTCCCCTTCGCATGAAAATAACTTTGGGATGTTTAAGTTATTCACATCTGCACTCTTGTAAAGTTGATAAGATTAATATGTCAAATCAAACTGGAGGAGGAAAAGGGGGTTTCAAATTTCTTCAGAATGAACAAGTGGTAACCTGCAGCACAAATGCAATTTGTTCTGGACGTGGCGCTACACTACATGACATGAACACAGAGTGATAATGGTCCAATAGCTGCATAATAAGAACACTCATGCAAGCGCTAAGCCGCCCACACACGATCAGTGGTAAACCTCGCGGTGATCGAAGAGCAAATTTCTTATCATCTAAAGGCAGCTTTATGCAAATGCATTAAATGTTATACTTAAGGGACCAGTGTGTAGGATTTAAAGCCGTTCCACACCATGCACAGATTTTTGTCCGAAAAATTTGCACAGAATTTTTTTTGTGGGTTCTTATGAATGCTTGCACACCGCTGCAGAACATTCATGCGGGGGAAAAAATATTCGGATGAACCTCGACTTCCGCCTGCGGAAATATATATTTAACCAACAAAATCCTTTGTTCCGAATGATCACTGTCATTCTGAATAATAATTAGCCATGTGCTTCTGTTGGTTGCATGAAAAGTGTGTATTTTTGTAGCGATGGGCCATTAAAACAATAGGCATTTGTTTTTGGGGTAATGGACTGTCAGACAAATGCTCTTTTTTTGGTCCAGCGGGACATTTTTTTGGACCATTTGGTGTTTCGGAATGACAATTGTCCGTCCTCTTCTCAACACCCAATAACGTACGACAAACACTACTACTGCAACAATTAAATAAAGGACAATATATGGCAGCTTGGATCTGATGATGGTAATGTAGCTGATATGCACTTGCTAATGTCATATGTTGATCACGGAACGGGGCTAGTTACAACAGCTAGCGTTAGCATCAAATTTAGGGTTTAGTGTTTGATTAACTTTTATTAGTTTATGTATTGTGTAGTTAACGTTAGCCCCTTGGACATTCTCTGTCTGCGTTTTTGCTGTGTAAGGTGGACACAGGCACTATACGGAAAATCATTTGGGCCTCATTGATGAAAATGGAACGGAGGAACACAGATAATTTGCCTCGAAACTGGTCTGCATAGTTGTCATGCGTACAGATTTTCTGTATTCCTGCACCTCCATTTTCGCACAACATTGGTGAATAACAGCTTTTGGAGGAAACTATTGGCAGAAATGGAATATAATATTCAATATTATGTTTTCATTAGTGTATAATCACCTGAAACTAAGAGTCGTTGTGTTTTCGTTAGCTGAGAATGAGCCCTTCATATCTACATAGAGAGTGGGTCCTCTTTCACAAAGTCTGCCATGTTGCTCCGCCATGTTCCTACAGTAGCCAACAACGGACAAACCAAACACTGGCTCTAGAGAGGGCCTTACGCATTTTTACGTTGAAGTGGCTGCTTGAATTTGGTGGCGCGAATGCTCCAGAAGACCACCGTAGGTTCTTCCACACGCTTAGAAAGGGGGGGGTGCTATTCAGTTGGTTGCAATCTGCAACCTCACCGCTAAATGTCACTAAATCCTACACACTGCTTTAATTCATTTAAAATTTGTGAAAAAGCTCACATTGCAGAATAATATTTAAACAGGCTTTATGTCTTTAAGAGTGATATAGTACTTTGAATCATTAGTTACCCCTCTCCTGACACGTGTCATATTGGATGATACATGTTCAACGGGATGATCTATATGAGGAACGATGGCAACATGATCTACTGCACTTGTAAAACAGCACACTGACACACTGCAGCTATACACTGACTTCCTCAAGACCTGGGTTTGTGTAGCTTTGCAGCGAAGCATGCATCTGTAGATCCCCATCTGCCGCTGGGTTTCCACAGTGTGTTAAACGGAGTGGGCATCATCAATCACTGACACCCCCACATGGGCACTGCCAAGCCCCCAGAGAGAGATGCAAGAGCTGGGCAAGACAGAGAGGCAGGCTCCCTGCCTCCAGTGAGAAGCAGCTTACATATTACGCATCCGAGAGGCTGGCCTGGTAATGTCCCTCAAGGGCTGCCTTCATG
>CAKALG010008449.1:0-14870 GCA_916700815.1 Helicolenus hilgendorfi
GGGCAGTCCAGACAGCAACAACGCTCTTTGCCAAGTGTCACTGGGCTGTGTTTGTCAGAACATAACGTTCACGCTACGCCATGGCAGCAAGCACTTCCTGCTTCCTGCTCTCGCTGCGTGATGAGACAATCTGAGGAAATCAATTTCGCAGCAGCGGTGCAAAGCGGAGCAGAAACATAAACATGCACAAAATGCATGAGTGTAATAGCATGAAATGAAGTAAGTCCCACATGAAAAAGTCTCTTTTTTTGCAGGTGAATTTCTGTATTACAGTTTATAGGAACAAATACCGTTCAAGGGTTGTTTTTCAGCAACAAACTTTACTCTATCACAGCTGATGTTTTGATATGAAAATATCCTAATGTCACATTTTAAACACATGGTTTTACAAGATAAAAACACAGCCATCAGCGTTCATTTCCACTCTTGCTTGGCTTGATTGATGCAGCAAAACAATATTGAGAAAAACCCAAACATCGTCTGATAAAGAAACGGGAAAAGAAGAGCTTTCACCACATTAAATGAATCCAAGCATCCATGTTTCATCACTTGGAGGGGCAAGCAAGCATATCAAAATAAATCTTGCATTTACATACAATACCGTTGGGGGAAATGTTGTGGAGGCCTAAACAAATCAGAATCTAAATAAACTGCACTGTCGTTTGGGTTAAAATGCTTCCTGTTTGTGAAAGTGGGCCTATCATAATATCCTGTCTGCACTCAGGCGCAAACATCAGATTGGATGCTTAGTTACAAACTTCTCATCTGGAGGCAAAACTGCACTAGAGGCAAAAGTGATCTCATTAGTTGAGATGTAACTCAACAGGTGGTGCCAAAGTGTCGTAGCTTTTCAATGCAAATTTGCTAACTAGAAAAGCAGAAAGTAAAAATGTGAATATATGGAAGAAAATAGAAAAGAAAAAGAAAGTAAATAAATAGAAAAGATGCTCTGCTTTTATTCATTACCATATAATTCGTAATCTTGGAAATAGTCTTGATAGTGTGGCTAGCCAAGGGGTGTCAAGCTCATTTTAGTTCACGGGCCAATTTGATCTCAGGGTGGGCCGGGCCAGTAAAACCACTGTATAATAACCTATAAATAACAACACCTTCAAATTGTTCTCTTTCTCTTATTGTAGAGAAGTACAAGTACATTCTGAAAACATTCACAGTTAAAGAACAATCCATTTACGAAACAGATGATGAACAGCTTGAGGTTTCTCGCTGATCTCTCGGCTATGACTAGAAACAGACTGCTGTTTCTTCAAACCTGCCAACAATTCATTGATCTTCTCTGTTCTCAGTTGTCCTTTCAAGTTCTTTTATTTTCCGCCATAATGAGTCTGATAGTGGTACTGAATATTATATTGCTTGAAAAGGTGCAGTGAACACACCAAACACATTGGCTTCCCATTTACCTCTGTGAAGAAATAGAAACTGGTCCATTTTTTCTCGGGAAACCCGACAATCCACGTCCACTTTTCTCCTTTTTGACAAAGACATTTTCCACTGGCGGCTCCGCTCCTGCATGAAAAGTAGCCTATGATTAACAGCGTTGTGTCACGTAGCCTGTACAGGTACGTAAGCATGTGGGATCCATAATAGCGTATCCAGCATAGGGCCTGCTACTCATATTAGGACAGCGCGACCCCCAGTGGACAAACAGGAATAGCAGTCATCCAGTTGGCCGGATTGGACCCTTCTGACCCTCAGGCCATAAGTTTGACACCCCTGAGCTAGCCTTTCCTATCCTAATTAAGTAAACCACATAACCGTGTTTATTTTTTTACTGTAACAGCAACATTTTTAGACTTCTTAATATTTGCACCTTCTTTGCGCTTCGGTCTTAGTTTTTCCCATTCATTTGACACAACCTCATGATTGACAGATACAGTAGATAGTTACATTCAGTTAATGTCTGAATTAAAATGACTCTGTGGCCTGGAGGCCTCCCCTATGTTAGTCTGATGAGAAATCTGCTGTCCTCCCAGTTGGCAGTTAGCCGAGGCCACAGCCAATGACTGAAGAATGTGCATATCTGAATGATGTAATTGACATATTTCATGGTGAAGACCATGAATGTTGTTGAATGTAAAAACATTAGGAAACTGAGGGCCTTATTGCCACCGTTATTAAAATCTCATCTTCATACTTAATTTGTGTGCTTTATGACTGTGACATTGCTTTGAGCTGCAAGCTTAAATTGATATTAGAAGCTTCTATATCAAAGTATTCTTTATTAAATTTGAGGTAAAACTTCGGAGTCACTTATTGTGCTGGCAAAGAACGTTCACTGCAATATTTTTTGAGGGATCCCTTTCACGGGAATACTCACTGTTAGGCCTTTTTGGCCTTAGCACAGAGTTACACTAAATAGTAGGTGGTGATGCTGAAAGCTTTGTGGTGTAGTGACCACTTCAAGTTGTGTAGTAGGGTGCCTTCAAATGGGGTCGTGTTTACCGTGTTCACGAGAAGAGTCCATATGACCGCCCTCCTCTTGTCGTATTCATGACCTCAAAAGTGCAAAGTTTCTGAAAGCTCAGACTTCACAAGTTGTGACATGTTTGTTGACGTCAGGAATGGCGGAGGCCACAAAAGTTAATTTTTCGGTACATAATAAGTTAATATATTGTAATCTATGTTGTATATTGTAACTCTTCGTAATTTTATAATAGGTCTGAGGAAAATGTTGATATTCCCAACGGCCTCATATTTTTCCTCTGTCATTGTGCTTTTGCATTACCTGCATTATGTTACCCACTTGCTAGCTTGCTAAATTGTTAGCCTTTGTGGCTTGTAGACGCCGACAGTAACGTTAATATTGCCGTTGCTTAGCAGCGGTGTTCTTCACAACTTAACCACTTGAACGCCAAGCATATCATGTACACGACTTCCCATGTTGTAAACACAAGCTCACGAGTTTCATTTGAAGGCACCAGTAGTTACTGTAGGTTGTGGTTAGTTTTGTTCATTGGAAAAAAAGAATACAAAAAAGGAAATCTCTGTCGGTGTTGCTTGCATCTCATTTTGCAGTGTAGGTTCATATAAAATCGTATAGTGCAAAACAATTGATGTAATAGCTTCTTCTATTTTGGACTTTCCAGTTTTCTCCGTTTCCATAAAGGTCAGGATTGTGAAGAGGGTCTGCAATTGATCAACAGTCAAAATTCACCAAAGTTGAACTCTTTATGCCGTAATTCCATTGAAATGAATTAATATCCGGCCTTTAGCAACAGGCAACAACACAAAGGCACCAATTCCAAAACAGCAATATTGAGCTTTTTTAAAGACTTTGGCCCATGCATCGTATAACCAGAACATCTAATGCACTGTGTCTGCAGTGTGTATCATGAGTGGCCTGCTCTGTACTCTGTCAAACACTATATATGTGTGATTAAAGCCTGAGGGCTGCGACTAAAAAAGGTAACAATGCTCTAACATGTCACTCAGCTTTTATGGATAACATTCCACCGTTGGATTAATCATCGAGGACGCAAGCACCCGTGAAGTGAATCGACCCCGACCAACACGTGCACGCAGACACAGAGGCAAACATAAGGGAGCTAATAAAGGAAATCAAAGCAGAGAGCTCCACTCGGTGATGACAGAGTGCCCCAGGCCTCCGTCACACGACCCCCGGATGGTCTGTCTGCTCCCATGGCAACCCCCGTGCTCTGATCTCATAAACAGCCTTCGATACCTCGGTAAACACAAACACGGCAGCCAGCATCCATCATCCAGTGGTCAGAATGCACTCTTGATTTACAGTTTATTGCTTTGTTGGCTTGTTTTCCCCTTTTGTTCCCAGAATTACTCTTTTTCGTTTGGTTTTCCCGACCGCTCGCTGCGTTGAAAGTTTTGTATGTGTGTGTACGGTGACATTCATTGTGATGAATGGCTGTCGGACACCTGGGACTGACTGATATGACGAAAGTAAACCCACTGCGTCATAAATTTTGTTCCGATAGTGATGTATTACTTGACCTCGGCAGCATGCTAACATCACAAACACAGAAAGTGATAAGGTAAAAGGTCAGTTTGTTGTGCATGTGTATGTCTGCCTCACTTATACAGCAGCTTCCTTTGGCGTCAGAGGTCAATAATTTCAATCATCTATCTTTACCTTCCCACACTTTTTAAAAGATTAAACAAATAAGTGGTTGATAAGAGAAAAATATACGGAAATCTATCTGTGACATGGACCATTTAGAAATACTGTACATGTTTAGGTTAGATCTGAGAATAAATATATAAATCAAAGGGGGAGTCAAAGGAATTCAGCAAATGTGAAAAGTGGGCAATTATATATAAATATTCATGCAGTTAAAACACAATATATTTTAACAAATGAAAACAAGACATTTATGTGGTGGAGCCCAAAATATATCTTCAAATACAACATTTACACATATTTACATGAGTTAATATCATGTAGAGTCTTGGCAAGCAGCTCACACAAACTATGAGGTAGTGCAGGGCACCTTTTCAGCAATGTCCCCCACATTAATCTCAATTTGGATGTATACAGCATCTTTCGCTGCCACTTCGATTACACCAAATCACATGTGCTCCCTGCCCATTAATCACAGGGATCATGTGCAGAAAGCGTAAGGGATCATTTCATTCAGCTTTGTCTCTTGTCCCTCTATATCTACGTTTCACTCACATGTTAGATTGTGGAATAACAGTCTATATGACAGGTTCCGAAACAAGACAGGTCACACAGCGCTGCAAATCGAAACCATTTGCCCAGTGTATACTTGGTAGTAAATGCCCCGCTATGTACAAACCCCCTACTCCATAACTGAGTTTTAAACTTCTTTCTAATTCAGAGTGGCATGTTGCTCTACAGGACAGTCTTTGCTCCACATGTGTTAATGGTTTTTAGCACTAAACTGTGAAAGTTTGTTCTTTAAAGTTAAATGAAATTTGAATTATTTTCACTCTTTTTGCAAAGAAATAAAACTATATAAACTGGAAAAAGAAAGTTCGGAAACGTGTGTTTGGTGGATTATTTCTCTGTTGTTACAATGCTAATTAGCATTGTATTTTACATCGTTGGAAAGCCTGTTTATTTACCTTCACAATGATGTCTAACTTGTAAGGATCATGCATTTGTGGGACGAGCAGCACAGCTGATTATGTGGGTAGCGCCAAAGAAAGATTTGCCAAAATGCTCCGTCAATGGTAAACAGTGTATTCTCAGATATTCCTGTGGTGTGAGGTATGTTAAGAATGTTTTTTTACATCCCCCGATCGGCAGGGAAGTCCATTCTGGCTGCACCGATTTCAAATCGTAAATATTAAACCTTTTCGGTATTTACGATCAGATATCCGATGACACAGCCACGTGGGAAAGAAAGAACCAAGCTGACTTAAGCGGAAGGACAACCACCGCCGTCATGATGGCTGCAGCTAATGCATGAGCTAATGCAAAATGCAAAGCATATAGTAGCAGTAAGATGGACCACAGAAATGGAGGACCAACTTATTAAGTTGTGGCAACACCACAAGCGTTTATTTAACATGTTACCATGACTTCATCCGTCCTTTGTGAATTTTCAGTACGAAGTAGTGCAAAAACTAACATCGTTAATTCTTCTTGCTTGTCGTCCGCCGACGTTTGTTTACACTAAAGTCACATTTGATCGTGAGTGATTTTGCGAGATTAATGTTGTTAGTGTGTGGTGTGCTGTTTTGGCCAAACAGTTGCTCGCCACTAACTATAGGAACACAACTGTTAAATGTATCAGTGCATCTCATTATGTGTGGGGTCTCTTACATTTTCAAAATCTGTTAAGATTTGAAAAATCTTTTAGTGTGGGCCAGCTATAACCGTTTCGAATCGGGGACGCTCAAATCACAGACATGCTACAGCTTTGTTTTGTTTGCCCACTTGTACTGTTGGCAGCGAAAGGAAGACAGGAAATTGGGACATTTGCTCACAAGGCAACACAAAAGTGTGAAAATTGAGACAAATCACAGAAAATCACGCATCGCGTTGATGTGCAAAACATGTCAGTAGTCCAGCCAGGAAGTTTAAACATCACACAACGACCGTAGCAAACAAGGCACTTGTGTGTTTGTGTGAGCCAGCCAAATTTTAGAAACTGAATCCCAAATCAGCCCGAGAGTTAATACATTTTTTAGAATTTCATACGGGAAAAAACACAAATCAAAACCCCATGTTCTGTCCTGCTACTACGATTTTAAAGTTATGTTAACAAATCTGAATTATCGAGCAAAATCCATAACACATGAATAAAGCAAATCATCTGGGGGCCGAGGTAGTGAACACAAACAGCCTCTTCTGTTCTGTTTCTACATGTAATAAATATTTATACCTGAATACAAAGAAAATACACAGGCAAAAAGACAATCACCTGGCTCAGCTCACACAGGCCTCGACGCCTGCCAAAGACTCAAAGGTTGCATGAGAGTCTTAAGTCTGCAGTGTGTATGAGTCGTTCTCTAAAAGCCATCACCGCTGTCTGCGGACCTCGGTCTGATCCTGGAGCTAAAAATAAAAGAGACTGCAATGTCTGCAATGTACAGTTCCCCAATACTGGCTGAGTTTGGTTACCTAATAAAATATTAGCACTGCAGGGCCCTGGAGCGGTATGGAAGTTGTAACAAAGTAGGGGTGACTGGGTTCATAAAGGAGTGACATCCACCTGTGCTCTACATATGCAAGATGAACACACTGTAATTATGATTGTGTCGGAAAAAAGCACAAGCGCACATGCCCAGACATAAAAGACATCCATCCATCCTTTTTCTAAGGCGCTTATCCTGTTCAGGGTCGTCTTATCTTATCGAGCATACATAAACACACACATCCCTACACACACACACACATACAAGATGTTGAAAACCAAACAGTGCAGACGTTGCCCGGAGGAGTGCTCAGCTGCGGCGCAGATGTGCCGAATAGAGTGGACGGACCAAGTGCACAACATAGACACATATTCACATACACACCTTTGCTTGCCGATGAGAGGAAGGTTTTAGACGGGGTAAAGGTTCAGAGGGTGAGAGATAAACATCACATACCATTTTTCAAGCAGGTAATATATTAAGACACTCTGATCAAATAGAGAATGAAAGAAACAAAGGAAATATTCCACCCAAAAAACAGCTGCAGGGTCAGGAAGAGAGAGTAAGAGGAAGTTGGAATGAAAGAGAAAAGGAATGAGGATAGTAGCGAATGGAACCAAGACTCCGACATGCGGTTCAGATTATGACTCGATGCCATGAACATCCTAATGGGAGAAGCCGCGTGTTGATCCAAGAAAGCTGGCAATGTGTGGCTGGAGGTATTTGAAGGGGCATAAGCATTCTGCACGACGTGGTACAACGGTGGGCACACAGGTTAATTTAGTAAACGAAACCACGCTGCCTCAATCCAGCGCTCTATAGAGAGAAGGGAGGTTTGGGAAGCATCTCGCACAAACAGCATTTACACGCTCAAACAAAACCTGTTTACTCCCCCGGCGGCAATTCCTTTTCCCCATTGCATTGCACAAAGTCATCATGCATCTGACTTTAAATAAACTGTTTGGAAAAGCCAGCTGTCATCTGCAAACAGTACAAACAAAACAACATGAAATTATTCATTGCTTCAACGTCTAATCATGTGTAATCAAGTCATGTCAATTAGACAACGGAAAGGTTGCATTCATGGTTTTTGTAACTTGAAAGAGAATAACAGCTTGTAGGCGCACCTCTTCCTGAACAAATGCTCCATGTTATTGTTTCGGTCTTAATGCACCACTGATAAACAGGTAACCGAGATTAGGCACATATTCTCATCTTGAAGTAATCACAGCAAAGTAGTCTTTGAATTTGTTCCTAATAGGGGCCGGGTTTGTATGCAGGGCCTGTTTCTGATCTGCAAGAAAACAAAACAAGAACTCAAAAAGGAGGCACCAGCACCCAGACAAGGACCAGCCGCGTCATGTGGACAAACAGACAGGAAGTCACTGTTAATGTGTGTTGGGGAAATGCCCAGAAACCCACACAAGTAGTAACGCAATTATGACAAGGATTACAAGTGGTTGTATAGCTCGGTTTTCGAACTAGATGTACTGGCATCATATGAAACTACAAAAAACCTAAGGAATCCATTGGTACCAACCATGCCATACTTGCATGTCGCGAAAGAGGCTAAATAACGCTATGAAGTTACGCTAAATTTTTTCGAGAAAAAACAGGCATGGCCATTTTCAAAGGGGTCCCTTGACCTCTGACCTCAAGATATGTGTTCTATGGATACCCACGAGTCTCCCCTTTACAGACATGCCCACTTTATGATAATCACATGCAGTTCGGTTAGTACAAATGTGTTTTTGCCTATTCTAAAAAGGTGTATTTGAATATTTCTGCAAACAGTCTTACAATTACGTAAATTGGGATCCAATGAGTGCAATTACAATCAAGTGTAATGATATTAGTCTCCATAGTAACCTTTTCATATAGTGACATTTTTTCCTCTGATTTTATACATATGGTGTTTTGTCTTTATACTTTGAAAGGTTTCCTAAAATTCAATTTGAAAAAATCGCAATACACCGCCTTGCGTACAGTATCACCAGATTCTTGCCAATACACAGCCCTAAAATGTATCATACTCTCAGTCAACATACATCTCTATTCTTATATTTTATTAAGATCATCTTTAAAGTCATGATTTCTGTTGGAATGCTTCTTCATATTTTATCAGTTTTTTCTTGGCATAGTAAAATGCAAATAATCTGTTCTTGTAAATATTAGGTCTGATCATGGACATTACTGAATATCCAAATCCTTCCAAAGCAGGAAAAAAGGCCAGTGTCACGGAGGACGATAACGACTGAATATCAAGAGACACATTATGAAGCAGGACCATTCAGCCTCAAGCTGCTCTGCACCTCTGAGGGGCATTAGGGAGAGAAAGAGACGGCACACATGGATGGACCCCACTATCCCATAGATATAATCACCCCTGGAAGAGTCTCTGCTAGTCTGTTTCCCATTTCAAACCTCAATGAATCCCATCCTCATCCTTTAAAAGCGCACAGGCACACACACACACACACAAACACACACACACACAAACTATGGCCTGGAGAGATGGTTAAACTCTATGTCGACTCAGTGGAAAGTTTCAGAACCACAGAAACAAAGGCATTTGGTAGAATTGGGGAATACAACTCAAATATATCAAGTGAGTGGTCCTTGAACAATCATTATTGATGTAGAGGTTTCATAAACTCCAACTAGCATGTGGCTGTACTCAAACACCAGCTAGAGGCTCAGTTGTTTTTATAATTTCTGTGTGTTGATGTCCGGATCGTGAAGTGTAATTTGGAAATCAGCTCCTGGACTGATTATCTTGTATAAAACCAGTAATGACAACCGTTTTTTGAACGTTCTTGACCATTTTACTGCCATTTCTGCATCTCCTTATATTATCTTGAATAGGCAAACAAGTCATTCTGAAGAGATATATGTTTGATAAATCACAACTTTGTTTTTATGCATTTGTTATTGAAAACATATACACGTTAACTACTTTATAAATGAGACCAAATGCATTTAGGTGGAGTTAACAGGCTTGTGTTTTTTTTCCTCTAAACAGTATGTACGCTAGTCTTTCATTGTTAGATTCAATGTTGTAAGTAGGCTACAATAATCAGAACAATATGAACATTCAGGCTCCCTCATGTGGCTCAAGGGTGTACTGCAGATATACATGATAAATAAAAGACTATGGAAGAAATTCTGCAGATTTATTTGGCGACCCTAAAAAAGTCACCCGCGACCCACTTGTGGGTCCCGATCTAGTCTTAAGGAATGACAGTCCTATAGCATTAACCTCAGAGATACAAGCCAAAATGGTGTCATTTATGTTTTTTATGTTAAGATTAGGGCTGTCAATAGATTAAAATATTGGATTGCAATTAATCACATGACTTTCCATAGTTAATAATTTTGCCTCCTTTGCGCCAAGCTAGTATGACATGGTTGGTACCAATTTATTCCTTAGATTTTCTACTTTCATATGATGCCAGTATCTTCACTTTAAAAGTCACAAGTTGTGTTAAAGCGTTAAAGAAATTAGTGGCATTAAAACACATTTGCGTTAACGCGTTATTATTGCGTTAACGCGTTATTATTGCGTTAAAGCTTTGGCAGCCCTAGTTAAGATGTTAGCAACACAACAACAGAAATGAAGAACATGGTGTCGTATTGTGACGGCCAATGTTGTTGTTTTCATGACAGCAAAGCCTAACCTTCCTATGAGTTGATCTATTTAAAGACAGTCATTAATATTAAGTCCTAAAAGGCTCTGCTCTTTCCTTTTCCATTCTGTATGTTACAAAAAGGAAAACGTGTTTGTAAGTTGTAACACTCACTCATATGCGCTTGTTTCAAAAATGGTCTTGGCCGAAGCCTTGTGTTTCCAGTGTGGGTTCTGAGGATCAAAATGGAAACATATTGAAACCTTGGTACCGATCCAGCTCTCTTTTACTTGTGTACATTCTTCATCGTCAGTGAGCACTGCTGAATCAGAAAGAGTTACATAACAAAAGTTGCGAAACCAAGAGGCTCAGGGCAACAAAATGCCCCTGGTCGTCTCCGTTGTGTGACGGCCTCGCGTCGAGCCCAAATGAAAATGCACAGATATTTAGTTCCTTTTCAGCTGTGAGAAAACATATTTCTGGAGCTCTCCATTTCAGAAAGCTTGAAGTACAATTATCTGCCTTAATATTCTGCTCCTTTAGGGAGTTCGCAGTGTATAATCAAGGTCTGGAATCGGCTCTGCACCGCCAGTTTGGCTCTGTGGAACCACAGCCACAGTTGGACAACCACCACTTCTTGTTGCCTTCCCATGGTAATGGTAGTAATGATCAAATTATTAATGTCCTCTGTATTCACAATTCAATTCAACAGGGAAGGAAGCCAGAATGACCGCAGACTGTGCAGCCCCAAAATGAGACTGCATACAAGCATGTTCTGCTTGCCTCTGATTAAAATCAAACCACACAGTCGGAGCAGAAATGATTTTACCATACAGCAGGATCACAATGACACAAAACATGTCTCATGTTTATACCATCATCCATCATGGGAGTCTGTATTGGATTCAATGGAAAATCAGGAAATGTGTATAACCGAAACACACTTGCTGGTACTGACTGAGGGCCGGGAAAATTCTTACAATTGTTGCCCCATAATTTTTTATTTAGGGATGCAATGTTGGTTTGTTGGATGGTCCACCACTTTGGTCCAAACATGAATATCTCAACTATTGGATGGATTTCCATGAGACGTTCATGCTTCACTCAGGATGAATTGTTATAATTTTGGGATCCCTTAGCTTTTCCTGTAGCGCCATCATCAGGTCAACATTTTAATAAGTCCAATACTTTGATTTATGATCAAATATCTGCAAAACTTACGACATTCCCATCAGCCTTAGCTAGATTTTGTGTTTAGTGCTAATAAGCAAATGTCAGTTTGCTAAACCGCTAAGCTAAAATGACAAGAATGCTAAACATTATGCCTGACAAACATCAGCATGTTAGCATTGTCACTGTGAGCAGATGTTAACATTTAGCGCAAAGCATCGCTGTGTCCATGCACAGCCTCACGGATCATTACATTAGATTCATTTAGCTGACGCTTTTCTCCAAAGCTGCAAGAATCAAGTACATCAGTTTCATCAAATATGCTGATCTACTTCAAATGCCACATTTAGAGCCAATGGGAGATAGAGAAAGATTTAAAATTTCAGTCTGTACAGATGGGTTTTCAGAGTTTCTGCTGTACTGGGGAGTTCATTCGACCATTGAGGAGCCAGGACAGCAAACAGTTGGGACTAGAGGCCTTTATACACTGGGAGCGTAACAAATAAACAACATGAAAATGCGCAATACTCGCATTCAATAAAAGGTTTGAATAGGTTCTCGTAGGCAGAGGTCAAAACTGGGGCCTATTGACCCAGAGTAGCATCTGGCAGCCTGTCTGAGGTAAATTGTTGTATAGCCTAAACTACGGTAAGCTATTTTATTTTCCTTTTGGCGAAATTGTCTGAGTGAATTTGCCTCTGGTAAAGTGTTACACAGCGTATATGTCTCAGGCTTTTATAGTGAAAGGTAAGAAAGGAAGGAGTGGATCTGGTATGCCTTTGTCAAGGTTGAAAGGAGTAATAAAGTTTGCAGTCTTGGTTTGCACTACGGAGCCTCCATGTTGTTGTATAATATAGTGTACGTATTGAATATGTCCATTTCGCACAACGTTATTGGTTGATGCCTTTATTTGCGGTGAGAAAGCTCCAAAAAATTTACCTTGTTCACAAAAAATATTCACCTTCTGTGTGAAAGTATTCATGACAAAACAACAGTTCAAAAAAATACATTGAGATGGCAATTAATCGCACGAAAAAACACTTATATAACACTTATATAACACTTCTGACCTCTCCATCAATGGTGATGGAGACTTTCTTTTCTACTTTCTAAAGAATCAGTCCTGCAATAAATTGTAAAAGCATTCACAGATTTTCCTTTAGAACTTAATTTAAGCGAAATGTTTATGACAGTGTGTTGAGTCTTTTTTTTAATCAGTTTTTTCTTCTCATGTGTGGTATCTATCAGAGCGAAACCATTTGGATGTGTAGACATGATGTCAGAAAAAGCTCAATGGTAATATGGTACAAATTTTGCCTGCTTAAATGTTTTCATCCACCGCCTTCCCTCAGGGAAGGCATGACAAATAACACTAAAGCTGCCTGTTACTATTCCAGAGCATAATAAAAGGACAAGCCTGCCATATGTCATGCTCACTGGTCAGGAAACTATCATAAAAACATTTAAAAATGAAAAAAAGTTCAAAGTGTGCTGCGGACCAAATCAAACACAGATTTGTGTACAAATGGTTTTTCAGGTTTTTATTGGGAACATTCCCCATTGGCCCTTACATTTGAGAGGCCAAATCTACAAAATATATCAGCTATCAGGGGAACAAAGATGGAAATAGGGTCAATCTAGAGTCTCTCCAATTAGAGAAGAGAAAACATGTGTATCAGAGGCAGGGTGCCAACATGTAATCTGTACATAAAAAAGGTCTACAGACCTCAAGAACGAAAGCTCACAGGACTGCCGTGCTACACATATTTTGAAAGAATTAAGCTGAAAATGCATGTGTCTTTGTGCTCACACACACAAATACACACACACCCTTCAGATACCGTGGTCAGTAGCGGCGCGGCATCTCTACGGAGTTCAGCAGGTAGAGCAAATACTCTTTTAGGACCCGCCACTGAAATCTCCGGGGCTTTGGAGCGCGTCATTGGCCCGACGCTTCAAAACACTCCCCAAATCCTGGAGATCACCCTGAGAGGGAACATCTGTGGGCCGGGACGGCCTGTAGATGAGAACAGACTGCGCTGTGTGTGTGTGTGTGTGTGAGATAGAGTGTGGTTGAATGAATACGTAGGTTGTTATGATTTATGTCAACCTGCTTCTAAGTTCATTTATGTGTAACATGTATCCTTCTGTGGACACCTAATTACAAGTATTACTACGTATTAGTGTGTGACGCTGTGTGTGTCGGTGTGTGTGCCATCAAGTGGTACAGTTTTGATTCCCTAAAATCCCACAGTCATCAGTCACTGGGGCTTTTCGCGGGGTATATAATTCTGTAATTGGGATCATATGCGTGAATGCACCAAGAGGAGCAGTGTGTGTGTCCATGATGCTTTCACTGTCTATTCACATTTTCGGAGCACCACCCCCCTAGCCAGTTAATCAGTAAGGCAAGTATATTTGTATCGCGCCTTTCAACAACATGGCAATTCAAAGTGCTTTGCAACCTTAAAAGGTACAGTGTGTCGGATTTGGTGACAGCTAGTGGTGTGGTTGCAGATTGCAACCAAGTGAGTACCCCTCTGCTCACTCCTCCCTTACACACCGCACATACACCACACTCACACCCACACAATCCCTGCATATATGCTCAACCCAAAACCATATGCACAATACAAACGCACACTGACACACTGTAGGTCCATTACACGTACTTTGCACACCACCCACCCAAACATGCTGCACTTGCAGCCAAGACCAACTCTGACTGACAGCTTAAGCAGATTCAGCGTATCTGTTCCCATCAGGTGTGACGACTGGCGGACTGAGGGGTTAAATCCAAAACTCCACTCTAAACAGAGAAACGGGCGTATGTTTAAACAGGTCGCTGCCAACTAGCCAAGGAAAGCAGGACTTTGTGGCCACCTCAGCAAACAGCTCGATTAAAAGGATTTACCATTGATTTCTTGGTTAAAGTTACAGTGGAAATATTTGGACAAAAGGCTGCTATCAACATGAATTACCACTGACATGTTTGCACGCTCGAAAAAGAAAGAAGGAATGAAAGAATGCTAAACTTGGTGAAACCAAAGAAAAACAAGAACAAGAATGGGATAGAGACTCAAAGAAACAAAGAAAGACATAGTGGAGGGATGAAAAGTGGGGTGCAGATTTTATGAGGGGGCTTTGAACGTCCCTGATGTGCATTTCTCTGTGAGAAACATAGTGGAGGCTAGGTACACTCCAGTATGTGGTTTTCCCAAGGCCAAGCAGAACCAGCTCGACCCACCTCACTCTCAGAGTTACACGCTCAGAGGGAGGGAGAGCCAGGGTTTTCCTGTTCATGTGGAAAAAAGGAGGGAAGAGGGGAGGGAAGAATGAGCGGAGGTAACCCTAGCCACCGAGGTGGCCCTTTAGTAGGGCCCAATCCTACTATTCTCTATCCTGAATCCCTCAGCCTCCCTCACTTTTTACTGACACACACGAGCGAGTTGAACACGTGGGGCGAGGCGGCGTGCG
>CAKALG010008450.1:0-17848 GCA_916700815.1 Helicolenus hilgendorfi
AGGTTACCCCCAGCCTTTGCACTGGAGCGGCGAGGACCTGAAGAGAGGCCTACCACACACACGCACACACACACACATACACTTCTCTGCCCACCAGTAATAAAGCCTTCCACTGACATTTCGCTCATGTCTGCAACACTGCCGTTATTCATGCAGAGTGTGGCCTGTTATTGAGTGCAGATGTGGGGCTGTAATGAGCAGTGGCTCTGGCACTACTACCCAGTGATGAACAGAGGACTGTGCTGTGCCCAGACATGGAAGAAGAGAGAAAGAGATGGATGAAGAGAGCAAAATCAACTGAAAATGATGAACTGAATGAAATGAGTCTTTTGTTTCAGGACTAGGGGAGATGAGGAGTTGAAGGGTCTTTCACAGGTGCAGAACATGCTGTTGACAGTCACCTGTGGGCTCTCAATTGAGCTGTAATACCTGTCAACTGGGCACCCTAGTGGCCTAGGAGTAATAGGGTGCTGACCATTAATGCAACGGCCCCAGTTCCCATCCAGCTGGGGACCTTTGTTATAAGTCATTCCTGCATCTCTCTCTCCCATCATTTCCTGTCATCTCTCTACTTTCAGCTATATATATATATATATTAAAAGATTATTAAGTTGTTTGGTCTATAAAATGTCAGAAAAAGGTGGAAAATGTCAATCAGTGTTTCCCAAAACCCAAGATGACGTCCTCATATGTCTTGTTTTGTCCACAGCTCAAAGATATTTAGTTTACTGTCATAGAGGAGTAAAGAAACCAGAAAATATTCACATTTAAGAAGCTGGAATCAGAGAAATTTGACTTTTTTTTTTTTAAAGTTACTCAAACAGATTAATCAATTATCAAAATAGTTTGGCAATTAGGCGATTCATTTAGTGAAGTTAACAACTAATTGATTATTCGTTGCAGCTCTAGTCTGAAGCACTCAATATATATATATGGTCATTACCTTTCCCCTGTTAGCGCCAGGGAGGGATCTGTTATGGTGATATAAAATACTTCAGTGAAATCTAGATAAACAGAATGAATAAATGAGAGAGATAAGCTTAGGACGAAGGTTAAAAGGAGAAAAGAAAGACAGAGAGAGCAAAAGAAAAAGTAATAAATCCTTTGAGAGCTTGATGTGACTATGTACTCTTTCCCTCTGGACACACTGTGGAGTGGATGTAGTCCACTCCACAGTGGACTGAGTGAACATTGGTCAGCTCCTGTTGGAGCCTTTCTGGGTCTTACCCAATCGGCAGGTATCAAGCTCTAGGGTTCAAAGATCACTTATCAGGGAACCTACGTTAAACACGTGTGCAACCTTTTCTGACATCATTATGTACATAAAATGTACAGACATTAGGGCTGAGTGATACGGAGAAAATCTAATATCACCAAATACCTCGATATCGATACTGAGAGGATTTGATGCTTTCACAAAATATTTACAAAATTTGATTTTTGATAAATAATCATCGGTAATGTGGATATAATGACTAAGTGAGTAAAGGCAAATAATAGAACAGCTAGAACAGTGAGGTAAGTTCATAAAATTACATCATGTTATTGTAATGCAGCCTTTAAAACAAAGAAAAGACAACACTTATGCCATATTACGATTTCCAAAATCTAAGACGATATCTAGTCTCATATGAGGATGGATATAATATGAATATATTGCCCAGGCCTAACATACATTTATATAAAATATACATATTGAAAAAAGAAACTTTCTCAAGTTAAGGTAAATTAGCATTACTCTTTTGTTAAAGCTCGGAAAATCATTGTGTACCGGATGAGACATGACTGTTTTTCCAAAGTAAAGATATCCTCTTTTTAACATTGCAACTGCACTTTTTAACTGTGAGATCAGCAAAATTATTGCAGAATTTCCTCAGGAGGCCGAAACTATTGAGTAACTATTGTGGGTGGCATCTGAAAGTGTTTTCGCTTCCCAAAAAGCCGCAAACTCAGTGCCGCGCTGGTGCAAGCGATGGAGCTAAAGATAGCATGCGTCATCCAGTGATTCACCATGTGAGAGAATGACATTTAACACTTCCGAGCAATCCATTGCTGCATACAGAATCTGATACAATCTGATACGGGTTCTGATGACATCAGAATTTTCTCAAATTTAGAAAATTAGAAAATTCAGACAAACCAGCAAAGTTGGCAGCTTAGCCCGGTGTAGTGTTCAGTAAACAAAAGGCCGGAAAAGACCGGGGTTCAGAACAAATATCTTATCTAAGCCTGTTCTACTTTTAAACTGTCTGACAGACTGTATGGGGAAATGTGAACATTACTCTCCCTGGCAGCGTGACACACACTAACTGAAGGCCAACATACAACATTGGACTCTGGTCTGATTCTATATATATTTTTTTATGTATGAGATCTTTTCAATCACACAAGAAAGATTTTGAACTTAAACCTTTGAGTTTGCCTCTTGTGAATGCTGCATCATTTTTGAACAGATTCAGGGTCTCCTCTAATTGACGTTAATCACCTTCATTAGAGATGAAGATAGGAGGAAGAGGGAGGCTCCAGCAGCAGAACATCCAATAACAGACTGTGCACTTGTCTGAGCCTCTGTCCATGGTCCTGAACCACTCATCTACACCCATAGACCTAGAGCAAGTAGAACAGCCGGACACTTTATCAGCAGGCCGCAAGAAAGAAACAGGCAACAATCTAAAATATATATACGTATATATATATATATATAGATACCTGGAACACAGAATTACCGGATAATACTGCTGTATATAAATGTGTCACTCATTTACGTCTGACACTTCAAAGTGAGGAGGAAATACTCGCTGAGATGTGGCTGCTGTGCCTGAGAGTAGCCTTCAGTGCAAATACGTGCCTATTCACTTCAAATCTCATGAAAAATTGAAAAGCTATTAAAAGTTTAAAAGTGAAAAGTGTAACGTAAACAGAGCAAGCTATCTGCGAGACAGCTTCCCACTGTCTTCTGTCCTTTTCCTTTGCCTGAGCATGCCATCCTCCTTTTGTTTTCACCTTCTCTTGCGCTCTCCGGAGATGTCAAAGAAGTAAGTGTGCCGGGAAGAACAGAGCACTCACCTCAAATGGCGTCCGCTCACATAATGCATGAGGAGACGTCCTCGGTAAACACCACAACAGGAAGTGTTTGGATCTACGAAACATCCTGCTTTCTGAAAGTTAAATGATGTGCTGTAAATAAGTTGTCTTGCCGGCCGCTGTGACTAATACAAATATGAGCTACCAGGGTCCAGACTATGGTGCTAACAGCCAAGATGTTAAACTGAATCCGTTAATTAGACAAATTTTTCACAGTTTTTACAGAGTGCCGATGTTAACAGGGAGCCTGTGACTCGCTGCGGATGTGCGTATTTGTCTTACTCACCTCCAGCCACAGCCTATAAACCCAGAAAGATCCTGCTGGGAACTCCTGACCTTCCACCCTAATAATGTCCACCTCACTCAAAGTCACTCCTCATGTCTAACACACTCAATGATCTATGTTCAACTTTATGCAGTCCTAATAACTACTGTTGGCCAGTCTGTCAAACAGTTGAATAAAACATTGCAATCAATCAGGAGACAATACGTTTATTTGACATAGTGTCTTTAGGGACTAGACCCCAACAAGACCTCCCAAGTAAAGTGAGAGCATGAGTCATTTCAGTGAAAATGCCCAAAAGCGACATACGTTTACGTTCAAATGACAACGCCCTCTAGTGGCTGTAGGAATTATGACTCATGTCTGTTGGGAGAAAAGGAGGAAGTAGAATTACATTGCTATAGAGTCATAAAGTCCACAGAGGGAGGAGGTTGGGGTGGATGGACGGGTCAATAAACTGTTGGACTTTAACACGGAGACTGCTGTCACTTCCTGTTTCCTACAGACATTTAACGTTGTTTCTTTTAACCATGACCTCGGTCATGCCCTATTACTGTAACTATGACAGCAAAGGTCCCCTAACCTTAACAAAGTAGTAATTTTAACTCAAACCAGGGCCTTTCCCTAACCATAACAAAGCTGTTTGTGTGCTTAAATCTAACCAAACCTTAACCACAGCAGGATAAAATCAGAAAACTGTGTTATTTTTGAAACAGCGATGTTCTCTCGATAGTGGCTAGAGGATATTTGTACAGGAATAATCCCCTGATGGAGTCTAGACACTGGTGGTGGAGAAGGAGTGAAAAACAAGCTCAGCTGAAGATCCAGATGGATGTAATGTGGAGCGAGATTCTTGATGAGCTCATTGGAAGGACCCATAATGACAGCAGCATAAAAAGAACCAAATTAGAGGCAATTAGGTAATTGGCTCACTGAGGTTGTGGCAAAATCTGATTGGCTGAAGGGAAAAGTGTCAATGCCTCCAGTCAGTTGGACGTTGGAAACAAATTAAATCTCAATAAATAAACCAGGCATGAAGAGCTTCCTGATTGAACTTACTAAGCTTCATTACAAGAGAAAATGAAAAACTTAACTTTCACTAAGTCCTGTACCCAAACAGTGAATGCCCATTCATAGCTTGTCAACTATAACTATGAACAGCAGGCCTGTCAAGCTTTGGATTTCTGCACATGCCAAAGTTGGGTACATGGAGCTCTAACAGACCAGACCAGCATCGCCAATTGCCAAGGCAACGCCCCGTCTTGGGGTAAAGAATTGCACATTGTCACATAAGGAGTGAAACCAGAAACAACCAAATTAATAACCAAGGCTTTCACACTGAGATTTGAGGCACATAAGATATGTGAATATTCACCATCAGTGTGGTAAATCACTAATGATGATAGCTTGAGTGGGAGGCTGCTGCAGTAATACAGTCATACATTAACGTTATAGCAGCATCAGACTGTTGTCTCCAACTAAATCTCAGCCTATAGATTAAACAGTTGGCTATTAACAGGTTGATTATTTACAGACAACACTGAGCCTCACGATATCTGGTGATTCAATCAAATATGTGTAGACGTCTGGATAAGCGATATCCCGCCACTGTGTGGACTCATTGATCCACTTGGACGGGGAGAGACTGAGGGGGCATGATGGCAATTAACCTTAATCATTAAGGTATCACGAACGCTCAGATTCACAGTCACAAAATAATTATTAGACATGTCGATAACCTTTATTTAACAAGAGATAAATGCATACAAACTTTCAATTATAATCCAAAATATGTAAAATTGCATTGACATCTATAAGGTCTTCAGTTTTCTGGCCCCAAAAGGGGGCGTGGCCTTGATGTTTTGCAAAGTACCCGTATGTGCCAGGTGGGTCTATAAAGCCCTATTCACACGGGACTAGTATTACAAGTACAGTAATACTTGAATTTACTGACATTATCCCCGGATATGATGTCAAGGCTCGACGTAACATCTGCTTCCTGAATGACAAGAGCAATGGCTGTAAAGAAGAAACAACCCAGTCGCCAGAATAAAATGTTGGCATTGTTTGGCATGTTTCTGCAAACCACGGATACGTTGACTCTCGATGTTTCTGAACCAAAAATACCTTTCATATCAACATTTCCAGATACATGTGTACACCCGAGCATTGTGATTGTATCGAGTCGGGAGATAGGCATATCGTCCCGGCCCTAATGTTAGCGTGAATTACTTATGCACCTTGCTAACCAAGCTAGCTAGATAGCGCTCGCTGGTAGCTTCCCAGGCAGTTGTCATACACCATTCATAGCTATACCTACGAAAAGTAAATGCATTGTAATTCGTATATGTCCCCAAAACAAATTTGTATGTAATCCACGTAATTGTGTACCAGGAAGTATAAAGAGCAACAAATGCTGCATAGGTAAAAAAACACCGGATTTTGCCGAGGAGACCGGTGTTCGTACCCCGTGTGAAACCAGAAGTCAATATTGATTGATTTGTCACGTAACTTCCTGTGTGTTGTAACTTAAACACAATATTTTCCTAAACCTGACTAAGTAGTTTTGTTGCCTGATCTTAACCAAGTCGATCTTTGCCTAAACCTAACTAAGTAGTTTTGTTGCCTAAACCTAACCAAGTCGATCTTTGCCTAAACCTAACTCAGTAGTTTTGTTGCATAAACCTAACCAAGTCGATCTTTGCCTAAACCTAACTCAGTAGTTTTGTTGCATAAACCTAACCAAGTTGTTTCCTGTGACGACAGAAGTTTATTTTGAAAAGACTGGAGCGGAAATTGATGCTGGACATTCGTAGGAAAAGATGATAAATGAGGAATACATTTTCGTAAGATATCATACGAATCGTTGTATGAGGATACGTTGAACTAATATACCAAACATAAAAAATGCTAAGTTACCTGCTAACGCTAGCGCTAGATAGTATGCTTACGGTGGCCCTGTTGAGCCTCACTCTTCCCTAGTTCCACCCTCTCGTTCAAATATGGTCACTTTCAGCACCACAAAAACAAGATGGCGACAGCCAAAATGCCAAATTCAAGGTTTCAAAACGGCAGTCCACAAACCATTGGCTGAAGTCGAGGTGACTGCGTCCACTTCTTACATACAGTCTATGTCTGTAACACTGTTCTTCTGACCTTCAAATCTATTTCACATAAAATAATCCATTACAATAGACTCTGTAGAGATCCACTGTGTGATGATGTGTAGTGTAGATACAGTATGTGTGGAAGACAGGAAGCCACAGGGTGTCCATATAGTCTACTGTTAAGTGTTATCGTCACCATCCTCCATCTTCACCTGTCTCTGCCCTCCCCCTGCTTCTTCAGTGTCAGAGACATTTATGTACAGCCACACACACTAGAGGAAACATGAGGCATTGAGTCATACAAGCTGAATTTGTGTTTAGGTTCACTTGGCTCAGCTCAGATGGAGGCACATCCTGTACATATGCTCACATGATTTTCTCAGGAACAACCAAACACTTCCTCTCAACTTAAACCATTCAGAGCCTTCTCGGAAATCAGCTGATTTTCAGGGGTTCTTCAAGAGCAGCGTTATGGGGGACACAAGCGCTCAGCATTGACCCTTCCGATATCACAAGCTCCAATTTGCTGTGGCTGGTCACTGTTTAACCAGAGTCTTGATAAGATCTGTTGGCTGAGCTGATAAGGCCTCTTGTGTCAAACACAAGGGGAGATCATTGACACTCGCACAGCATTATGAAACACCAATCCCTCAGTAGCAACCTGTCTTTTCGCAGAAGTGGAAGGTTGACTGATTAATCCTGTTCTCTCTCGCTATGTGAGATGTGCTTCCTGACCATCGCTCTCACCCTCTAACACCGTAACCTTTACCAGAATAGGAACAGTATCTGGTATCATGATGAAATTCTGCAAATTCAGACGATGCATGTTGCACTCTCTTAGAAAAAAGAGAGGGGGGCTGCTGGGTTACTGGACAGAGGAGGCGTTAACTGATCAAGTTTCAACATTCACTTAATATTTTGAAATACTGAGGCTGATGGGATGTAGGATGAATAGTAGACAGATAGTGAATCATAAACTGAATGGAACAAATTCATGTTTTATATGTTTGCTTTCAACCAAAAATAAGTGAAAACAGCACCCACAAAAAAAGAAAAAAAAAAGCTTTTGCGTAGTTTGCACATACTAGGTTTATCCATCATGGTAGCCGTGGAATCCATGTGGTATGGTCCATGTGGTTGCCAGAGTACTGTATAATGTTTTTAAATCAACAAACATCACCATAGTGACACGTTTTGTGAACTAAAGTAGTACTGCCACTTCCCTGTTTGTAATGAATGGGGAGAGGTTTATAAAAAAATAAGTTAAAAGGGTAAGTTTACATTTTTTTAGGTCTGTCTTAAAACAACACCCATATGTACGCTGAAAGAGTTATTTTTTGCTGCAATTGTTTTTCCTGTCCAAGCTTGCCATAAAGAGGTCCCTTCTTAACATGATTTCAATCTATATCATGGGCTGGATGGACATTAGGAACAATTACGGCAACCAATAACTCTTTCAGTGCATGTATGGGCATGTTGGTATTGTTTTAAGACAGACAAGAAACACATGAAAGTGAATTTATCCTTTAATCCCACTGAACTATAAATAGGTATTACCACTAAGTATTTCTGTTTTTCCTTAGGCAACTGAAAATAACTAATTAACCCAATCCACACCTTTGTTGAAACTCATTTGGAATTTAATAGAAAATAAAAACTCTTTAAGACTAGTTTAGACTTGTTGCATATTTCATCTCAATATTTATTGCTCTGCAGCTTTCTTTGGCCCTGTGCTAAAACACTAAGAGTAGATTTGCCCCTGCAGCTCATGGCACACATTTACAGATCTGCATCCAAGCCTCTGAGGTCGACACCAGAAGCCTGGCTGTTATTCCTGGGAAGAGGACGTGTGGCGGGACAGTGCAGCATAGGAAGCTCAGACACGGCGATGCTGTCTGCGGGGCTGATGATTAACAGAGAACCAACCAGAAGAGGGAGAAGCCAAACTCCACCCTGACGATGATTGGTGCAGAGAGACGAGGACGCGGTCATAAACTCCATGAACTCCACTGTCTAACTTTCCCTCCCTTTAGTGCATGGACTTAGATCTTTGATCTAAAGCCTTCATTCATAAATTCAATAGGAGTTCATTGATAAAATCAATAATAAAATTCTTAGAAAGTAAGGTCTTTGTCATCGATGTTTTTAATATTGTTACTTTTTTTAAAATCTCTTTTTAATAAATGGAAAAAAAGATACAAAGATCTCACCAAATTTGACCACAAAAGTATCCCAAAACAAAAGCACAAAGCTGTTCATTTAGATTACCATTTGTAATAACAGTTACATTCTCTGCAAGTAAACTATTGATTCAAAAGTCACATAGTGCCTTATGTTTAGATCAAATATTGTGGGAATAAATGCTTTATGTGTAAGGCAACATCAGGCTTGACTTAAACATAATTTTCCTAATTTTGTAGAACAAAAATTTAACAAATAAATACATAAGATAACATAACATAAATGTAGTGCATTGTTATTTATTATTAAAATAATAAATCGTACTACAACAGCTTGGCAAAAAAAATCTTAAAAATTAACAGGAATTACAATTCAGGTGTAAACCATTTTAATGCAGCAATAGATTGGTCAAAATGTAAACAGGAATTAAAATTCCATTATCTAATGTGTAAAGTATATAAACATAGAATTTAATAGATTGGCCAATCTTGATATCTGATCCAGCTATTTGAGTCAGTATCGGACAAATATCCAATCCGGTATCAGTATCAGTTCATCCCTGGTCTTAGGACAACATTGTTAATTAAGTAAATACAAGTGATTGAACTCACTTTATTGTGGGACAGCGTGTGGGATTTTTCTTTTTCCTTTCTTTAACATTTTTTAAAATAATTCATACATTTGACCCCCCTGTACCTCGACTTCCACCTGCCTCTTTCTCTCTGTTCTCGCTCTCTGTCTAACTCACACAAAGTCACGTACACTCCTACATATGCTCTGAAAAAAACACCTAGACTACATGCACGAGCACACCGCTCATGCACACGCACATTTCCACTGCAAACAGTCACTTTCATGTGAAATATACTTCTAGGGAGGGAGCAAAAAACTTTGCTTAACACAGGCTGCCCTTGAGCAGATAACTCTGTTTGATTTGCTAGATTTTGGACTTCAGGTTCAGAGATGGCCTGGGAAAGAAATGTTCTGAAATCACGTGGATCAACAGACTTTTTCCATCATGATGTCACTTCCCTGCCACTGTGCTTTTAATTTAAAAAAAAAAAGCAGGAATTAAAGAAGATGATTTAATTTATATTTATTATGGAGATTAGAGCTGTCGATCTCTGCAGCAAATCAACTTCAAAGACTTCACAACCGTCCGATGAGAAGTTTTTTTTGGAAATGTTACATTTTAAATCAGATCACAGCGTGTTTCAGGGAGAATTCAAAGAAATTTCTCTCAAAAAAAAGAATCGTCAATAGACCTCAGCTCTGGAAGATCAGAGAAAAAGCCAACGATCACCTGTGGTTTTGTGGCATTCACAGGCCATCGATGCCCTCATTCTTTTACAGAGTGTATTACAACAACATTTAGAGATGAAGTCATCCTTTCCCCCAATAATACTTGAGGATATTTGTTCAGCGAAAGGATCGTGATATCATGACGTCGCACAGGATGTGACCTCAAACAGCTCGGATGACATAATTGCTATCACCTGCACGATGCCCAGACATTCCTGAGGCTGGCCGGCGCTGAGGCAATGATAATCATCCTCGCCATCATCATAACAAAAAACACGCCGCAAAAAAGAGGTTTTTGTAAGCATGTGAGAGTGGATTTCATCTTACTATGAAATGTGACAGAATTTCCTACCACCAACGCTGTGATGTTTCAACTCTACAGCCAGTGCCAAAGGATTTCCATGCAGACTGTGTCGTCTTTGGCTGCCTCTGGGGATTTTGTCTGGGTCATAGTGACCTGAAGTGTTGTGGGAGTTGTATGAGCAGCAGCAGTAAAAGTAGTAGATTTAACAATTGTGAAAGCAGCAGTAACAGTTTCAACTTTTATGACACAATTTGATGTGTCAGAGTGGAATATTAGAAATCCATTAATGGCCTTCCTGTTGATGCGTGCTTAGAGACTTCTGGAGAAATGCCTCCCTGATTCCAAAAGGCCACATTGGTATGCTGCCATCTGCAGTCGTCTAAATGGGACAGAGCTCTCTCTCTCTCTCTACACAATAACAGTAATATGAATATTAACACAATAGTAACACAAGATTGATATATATATATATATATACAGTATTTGTATGAGTGTAAGTATAAGTGTGTGTGTGTCTCTCTTTGAATGATCTTGTCCTCCTGTACTCACATTCCCTTTACTTAAGCTGGAGCCTGTCTTGTCTGTGCTGTACAGCGCCAGTTACATTTCAAAAACCTGACATTTAAAACAAACTGTACTCTTGCTACAATTTATGTCAAGTGAAGGTCAAATAAATGATTCATCCGGTTACGACCAAGTTCTTTTTTCGGAGCAAGTATTCATACCAAACGTATTTTTGGTCCGCTGTTTTGAATTCTGTCCAAAACTGTCTCACATAAGACATCCTTAATAAATTTAGCTAAATAGCATATCTGGACTGGCTAGGAAAAAACGGTCTTTTCTTTTTTTTTTATATATTCCATATAACTGTACTGGAATCGTTGTTGTGGGCATAAATAAATAAATGAATAAACATAAATTAAATAAAAATAAAATAAACAGGCTGGACAAAGCAATTTCCGCAAAATGCGGTTGCATTTGGTGTCAAGCAAGCGCCATTTGGAAAAAATGTATATGTTGAAACTGACTGTGTGGTATTTAATGAAATTTTGTCAGGAGTGGAAGAAGTATTCATATCCTTAAGTAGAAATACCACAATCTAGTGTAAAACTACACAAATACAAGTGAATTTAAACGACACGTTCTCACTCCCGACTCACGGACGCCTGGTCAGGACCACTTGGAGTTAATTTTTAAGTAAGTATTGATGGAAAAATCCATTGATGGAGTGTTATATTACTAACTAGAATGGCACTCGGAGAGCGCAGACCTCCGCCAAGCTGCCCGAGTATGATTGCCCCCCCTCTCCATGCAGCTTGGGCCATCATCCACGTGTATTTTCTTTTATGTTGAGATCAGCTTTATGTAGCGGAGCATCATAAAACAGTTCATTCAAACTGGACAGAAACAAAGTAAAACTCATCTAAACCGTCGTTGTTACTCTTTCAAACAATCACTTCTTTGGTCGAACTCAACTGTAATTTCACAGAGTTTAATGTGAATAAACGCCAATTCTACAGGTGCCCCCCCCACCTCCCTCCACTCCCCGCTCTCTCTCTGTCCCTCTCTCTGCCGGCAGAAGGAAAGAGGCAGGGTGACGCGCCATGAAAGCGTCATCAGTTACACTGCGCATGTCCTAAAGCCTGTGGTGTTAATGAACAGGCTGACTGGAGTTATTAAAAAAAAAAAAACGAAGCCGGATCATGATCCGGATCGCCACCAAAATCGAATGGATTGTTCATTGTGCCACACCCCACCCCTCCAAACAATTTCATTCAAATCCATTGCGGACGTTTTGAGTAATCCTCCAAACGGACAAACCAACAAACCAACAAACAAACCAACAAACCAACACCGGTGAAAACATAACTTCCTTCCTAAGCCTTTGGCCTTGGCGGAGGTAATAATACATTGTATTATTGGATGTTATTACTCGCTGTAATGATAATGATAATTTATCACTGTAGCCAAATGTAGGTACTTTAAAGCTAAATTCCTCAGTCCTTCATGTTTTACATGTAAAGCTGAAAAGTAATTCATAACTAAAGCTGTCAAATAAAAACAGTGGAGTACAAATATTTCTCTCTGTGTTGTGAATGCAGTGAAGAATAAGTATAAAGTATAAAAAATGAGAATACTAATGTAAAGTACAAGTACCAAATTGTACTCAAGTACAGTACTTGAGTAAATGTACTTAGTTACATTCCATATGTCCCAGTAGGTTTATGAAGTTTTGTCATGAATGATAAATAGGTGTAGCTTATAGAAACCCACTTTTAAAGGCTGCCACAGTTAAAAACAAAAAAAAAATGACTGAAGAATTTTTATTCAACTTTGTGAAAACTGAGCCAAAGCATTTCTTTCATTCGTGTTTTTTTTTCTTAAACCATCTTCCGTCAAGTTGGTGAATTGTGTTCTCATTGCTGCTTGTAATGTTTTTGTCTTGCTGAAATCGCCCTCACTGTTTCCAAGAACTGTTATGAACATGGTGTGAACTTTGACCTAAAGAGTGCAAACAGTAATCATGACTATATTATTAACTATTCAGCCTTTTTCCTCTGTTTTCACTTAATTCACTGTTAGAACCAGTCAACATCAGTCAGAACATCAGGATGTTTTGCAGATCTTTTGCCTAATGAGAAGTGTCCTGTCACTAGTGAATAGTGAATAGTGAATGGTGAGTAGGGAGCTGTTGTCCGGGCTGACTGCCCACAGGCCACATCAAGCGTCTGTAGTTAGGAATGCGTCTGCAATAGGTCAATATAATGATTCACAGATTAACGGATGAAATGAATTCGGCCCTTATAAGAACCACTCCCCCTAAAATACTTTGGGAGCAAAACTCGTTCTCCTTCTCAGTTGCAGACTTGAGAGAGGCCACACAGTAAAAAAAAAAAAAATTGCTCCGCCGACATGCCCTGGAACAATGGGCACAAACACACCCAGGAGTGGTCACGCATGCCTCCTCATAGCTGCCACGAAGGTCAAGTGTAGGTTACATGGAGTTGGCTGACCTCAATGCTAATGTTACCACAGTTACTCTGCCCTTATATGTCCAGCAGATTTATTAGGTCAGAGCAGAGGGCCATATAACCCACAAACAGTTAAGCAGCTTTCATTCAGTGAGAAAAGGCTGGAAGGGTTTTTATTTTACAACTCTATTTCAGAAGTCTGAGCCATCATTTCTGTTGATGATGATTCTATTTTTCTCACTAGAAAAATTGCTGAGACATGAGTTTGCCCAACTGAAAACTGTTGAGTAGGACCAAGTTCACAGGACAATGTGTACACGGACAACCAGGCGGGTTTAAACAAGTGCTGTTCAACCAAATTCACCGAAACACAGACTAAACAACGGCGAACAAACTAGAAATTCTAATCAGCAACAGCAGTTTGTGTGTACAACTAAAGCAAGTAAGAAAGTTGTTTTTCAAGATCTAATGAACTTAAATGCTTACCTTCATTTATTTTCTTTTAAAATTAAGAAGTTGACATACATTAGTTAAACTGGACTTGACATTGTTCATGTTTGTAATGCTCTCTCAAGAACTAAGAAAGAGACATTTAAAAATTCAGCCGATTAGATTCTTATCAGGCCATTAAATAGGCGTTTTCAGTCGTTTTAAGCACCATAGATTTGGGTCAATAGAGTGCCACAGGAATAAGTCCTAAAACCCAGGAATAAGTTAGCATTTTAGCACTTTCGGTTCACGCGTCTGGAAGTCAATAGGTTTTTTGAATGGGTTTTTAGTTAGATGCCTGAAATAAGGTCTGCGGTTAACACAAGCTTAAGAGATTTTAACGTTTTGTTCTACGACATAAAATACATCAATAAATACCCCACTTGTGAATTTTGAAGCCTTTATGTGTCTTTAAAAAGACGGTTACTAACAAGTGGCTAAATGAGACTACTAAACGTCATCATACTGACTCGTCGACTTCGTGTTCTGGATGTCTTTGTGTTCACAAGTTTCACTTTCACTTTGGAAACGTAGTTATTTTAAGCCAAAAAACATCATGTTTTTTCCTAAACTTAACTTAGTGTTTTTGTTGCCTAAACTTAAAGAAGCCTTTTTGTTTGTGTTCGAAATGTAACGTTCCATTGAGTATTACGTGTTAGAACGTGTTTCTTTTAAGTTTCGCTTTCATTTTTACAACGCAGTAGGCGTAGTACGCCCCTACTGACCCACATCTACAAGGCTTTTATCGACCGATAGCGTCTATTTAATGGCCTGATAACAGTCAAACTGGGTGCAAAATTATACAGGAGGTTATAAAATATATAAATAAATAAATAAATAAAAAAAGAGACTTTTTGTCTAAAAATATATAAGATGCTACTCAGTATGAACAGCAACACATTGACTCAACACAAAGTAGTTTGGTTCATTGTTAATATTAAAATATTGTTTAATGAAACTTTAATCTATAGAGTCGAACAAAATCCACAATCAACTTTGGTTCCAAGAATCGTGCCATAAGGGTTCATAACAATGCCAAAGTCTGGGTTGAATGCTGCACAGAAACTGCCAATTTTACAATATTCTAATATCTCAGTCCACACACTCACCATGGGTAGACGTTGCGGAGCGTGTGCCATTTGATCCACGTTAACGGGCAGCATTAGCATACTAAAGCCCATTTGCAGATGGAACAACTAAATTCAGCTGTGCACAAGTATTTCCTGAATGTCTCTATGAATAAAATCGTCCACCACATTACCATCGCAGTAGACTTGCAAGCAGTGGAATTCTGGCCACATAAAGTTACCATTATAGAGCTGAGGATCTCTCTCATCCTCGTTTGATGGAGAAAAATAACATGAACCGTCAGCCACAATGCCACAGCAGACCGGCTACTGTAGGCTGCGTATGTCAGTCTTCATTTTACAGTAGCACGACCAGAGCCCTTTCTATCACTCAATCTGGCCACGATCGCTGAAGCCACAGCTCGTACGTTGAAAGCAACCTGTAAAAAAAAATATCCCTCAAAGAAACGGCGTAATGTCACTTTCTTTTCCAAAAAAGCCACACGCTGGATAAGTACTTAAAAGTCAAGTGTTGGACGGTGGCACACAAGTGGTGACCTAATGATGACATCATCGTATTTTGACAGTTGCCCCATTTAATGTGGAAACGATTAAAGAGGAAGACAAAGAGGGATTTCACCCATTACCCATTAAAGTTAACCACCAAATTACATGGGATTTTATAGGCCATAAATAAGAAAATGCTGCTGGATTTTGCCCTCCTCTAGCCACTGTTGAACCTCCTCTGTGAGTGTGTGTGTGCACGCTGCCAAGCTCAGGGGGGAGAGACTTCGCCACGGGACTCACCCGAGTCACTGCTGTAGACACCGGGCGCACGGCACACAAGTATACAGCACACACACACAGTTAGTAGAGGCTTGGACGCGGGATAAAACAAAAACACACATACACTTATTCACTTTCAACATCCATCCATCCATCCATCCATCTGCAACCGCTTATCCCGTTAGGGGTCGCGGGGGGCAGGTCGTCAGTCCATCGCAGGGCTGACACATAGAGACAGACAACCATTCACACTCACATTCACCCCTACGGGCAATTTAGAGTCAACAGCTAAATTCAAGCCTATCAAATTACAGTCCTGTCTTAGCCAGCCACCCCTGGCAGGGATCACGTTAACTATGCCGACTGTTGAATGCTCTAATTCCTGGAAAGCAATGGGCTAGCTTTTATACAGTTTATTATCTCACGCAGTTCCCTCTCATCCACCCATGCAGCCATCACAGCAAAGGATCTCTCACCACTTTCACCATTACGCCACTCATTCTCCAGGCCATTTGGTTGCGATTTACTACCAAAGAAGTTTACAGCAAATTGTTCCTTCCCCTCCTTTTTTCTTCTTCATCTCTGCTTCCCCTGTATTCCCTCTTCCCCATTCTGATCTGGATTATGGCATTTCATTGTGTTTTGTTTGTTTCCCCGTGATTCCTTTCATCTCACAGTCTGTCTGGCCTCATATCATTTTTAAAGTGGACCCAAATGCTTTCCTTGGCACTTGCCAGCATGCGCTTCCAGTAAGTCTGAGACATAAATCGAATATTTGAAAGAAGACAAATAAATACAAGTGTAAATAGCCTGTTGGAAATGGCCTTAGCAACTTCTGTGTATAATTAGGCTTTCGTCTGTGAGTGTGCGCACATGTGTCTGTTTGTGTGTGTGCTTCTAAGTCTGTGTGTGTGTGTAAAGGGGATGGGGGGGGTTAAGATGCAAGATGTTAGCAATTGTGTTTGTGTGTCTCCATTAGTGTGTGAGTGACTATGCCCTTTATAACCAATGTGTGAAATGTTCCTAGTGGGGCTGGAAATGACTTAGATCTCCCTCGGTGACGGTAACAGTCTTTTCTCGTGTTGGCAGAGTGCTGACCCCCCCCCCTCCCTGACCACCCAACACCCCCACCCCTCCAGCAAGAGCAACATTTGACCAACAAAAACACCACTATGGGTTGGAATTTATCTTATGGCTTAGTGTCTCACTGATTCACTGCCGTCTGGCTGTGAGTCCAAATTAGCTTCCAGGAACACAAGAGCATGAGGGAGAAGAGGAAGAGATGGAGAGAAAGACTGACATAGTTGGCATTGTGGAAGATGATTCAGAGAAACCAATACATGTCTGGCATCTGTGAATGTCATAATCACTATGAGATGATGGGGCAACCCCTCTATTTTTCCTTCTGTTGTTTGTTTGTGTGTACGTGTCCGATCATACACCAGAGTGTGTTTTATGCCAGCGTCGCCAGTGAGTTGGCGTATTTGCCGTGTTTATGTGTGGGTATTGTGTCTGGACCAAGCGGTCATTGTATTCCAGACATGTGGTGTATTCAGTGCTGTGTGATTCACTCCTACCAGCATCTGTTGTCTACCTCTGTAGCCTCGGAGAGGTCTGATTAACACCACACAACTGACCCACCCGGAACTGACCAGACCTGACCGGATCTGACCACACCTCCAGAAATAAACCAGAGACAACAGGATTGAACCACGACGGAGGAAAACAAATATTCCCCTGCTACAAATAACACACGTCATAACAAAAGCAAAAACATTTTTTATTGGTGGGATTTCTGGAAATTTTACTGACCATACCAGTGTAGCAACCGTTTTCTAAACATGGCAGATCTCCTGCAGGGTCTCATCATAATGAACCTCCATCAACTGATGACAGGGCTGCTCGATTACGGCAAAAATCATAATCACGATTATTTTGGTCAATATTGAGATCGTAATTATTTAACGTGATTACCCATCGACTTTTTAAACATCATGTATTTAGAAAGAGCATTTTGTGGCCTACATTTGAAAGTGAAATGCATCAATCTGGTGCACTTTGAGAGCAAAATTAAGAAGCTAGATCTATGAAGAACTTTGTGCTCTTGTAAACAATTTAATCATAAACACATTGGTTATATAAATTGTAATGACAAAGCAAAAAAACTCATCCCCACACTGAGGACAGTCTGTCCCGGTTGTGAGTTGCACCGGGAGCAGCTCTGCAGGCAGACAGGGCACAACGAGCACTAAGCGGCAAAGTCCAGGCGAGGT